>CM021743.1:2573013-2595103 GCA_011075105.1 Heteronetta atricapilla | reverse complement strand
AGGGGGAATGGGCTTAAGTTGCGCCAGGGGAGTTTTAGGTTGGATGTTAGGAAGAACTTCTTTACCGAAAGGGTTGTTAGACATTGGAACGGGCTGCCCAGGGAGGTGGTGGAGTCACCATCCCTGGAGGTCTTTAAAAGATGTTTAGATGTAGAGTTTAGGGATATGGTTTAGTGGGGACTGTTAGTGTTAGGTCAGAGGTTGGACTCAATGATGTTGAGGTCTCTTCCAACCTAGAAATTCTGTGATTCTGTGATTCTATTTGGTTCTTTCTTCAACAAGAAAAAACTGATTTAACAAAAAATGCTACACAATACGTTCCCTTTATTTTACTCTGTCCATGCTCTATGTAACTGCCAAGTTGCTTGCATGCACGTGCATTTGTCTATGAAAGATTTCAAGTATTCGTATTTGTGGACCATCCAAGATGAAGTCAATTGGAACTTAGCAGTAATCCTTTACCTCCCCAGAAGAGTCTTTAATTAGCACACTGTGGGTGTTTTGGAGTGGGTGTTTTGTTTGTCACTATAAAATCTGAAGCCTTAAGGCTTGTAAAGTAACAAATTAGGGGGAAAAAGAATGAATTCTTTTCCTTAGAATCAAGGAATTGATGTTTTGATACAAGAAGAAAGAATAAATATAGCAAAATCATTAATGCAAATGTGCTACTTCCTTACTTTTATGCCGAAAGACAGCAGTAGAAAATAACAAGAATGACATTAAGAAAGAATTAGATAACATAGTCTTAAGAGAGGAAATTTTACCCTTATAGCAAAAGACAGAAAGCACAAACAGAAAAAGAAAAATGCTCTACTTATAATTTTTTCTTATGATGAATGTCTGCTGACTGTTTCTGAACAGTGATTTGCATCACTCCCAGGATTATAGCTAGAATATATCCTACATTAACTTTTAATATTAACAGTCACTGAGCTCCTATCAACTGATTCCTCTCCTCGTTACACTGAAGGAATTCTAGGAAATTCATTACAAATACTCTCTGTTTGCATGAGGAAAGGTATGATGAGGAGGAGGGATTTTTATTGTTTCCTCCATGTGTTGTGTATGCTGTCACAAGTACACATTTATTTAATCAAAATTATTTGTGTATTTTCTATGATGGCTTGATAGAAATCTGGAAATGGCCAGTGCAACTCAATGAGTCAAGTCCCTGCCCTCTCACCTCCACGTGAAAGATGTAGGGAAAAAAAAAAAAAAAAAAAGTTGTTAAATTTAAAATGCTGAGTTAGCTCTGTGGCCTAAACTGGAAGTCAGCTTTTTGTGTAGTAAAATGAAATCATGAGATGCTTTTGAAATGCCTGAAGTTAAACAGCTTCAGTTCAGTTCCTGGTGGACGTGAGACCATATCTCACATTCAGCACACAACTGCCCTCATGTAGGCCTCGTGGCTTCTTTCTGTATGAAGGGACGTGCAGCATAATAAAGGTGGATATTGGCATATTGTTTCTGTAGAAACATCCATCATGCACATGGCATGAGCCTCTTTCTTGCCCTATTACATGCCAGAACATCACATAGCATTGTACACCAGAACATGCAGGACACAAATACAGTTGCCAGGTGAAGGCTGTCTCACAGCACGTGGAAGAGCACGATACTGGTCTTTAGTCCTCGTGACTGAAATTCAGTCCTACAAGTCAGTAGACACCTCATGGTAATTTTTATGACAACTCTAAGAAGCAAGACAATGAACTTTCTGTCAACTTCATGGTCAAGGGATTCTTGAAAACCTCAGAAGCTCATTAGCTGGGTACGCTGCATATTAATAATGATAAAATAGTTGGAAAATAACTCCTAAGGAGAGGCATTCTTAATTACACTCTCCTCACCACAATTTGTAAAATGCACATACATATAGTCCAACTATTTGTTTACTCAGATTTGAAACATGCTGTACACATATATTTTAAGTAACATGAACAGCAACTCTTACTGAATTATCATGGACCATCTTCATTAGCTATCCTGCCTAATTCTTTAAAGCTATGTCTATTATTCTAAGATAATAAATTGACTTCTAACTAGCTAGAAGTATTCAATACTTGGTCAGCAGCCCTATCAGTCTGGGGATGTAAGAAGTAAAAAAGTATGAACAATATCAGCAAATTATCAGATAGAGAAACTCTGCCCACAGGGGGTTTGGTGCTGCTTTTTCTTCATCTATATATGTATATATATAAAGATACATAGATATAGATATATTCCAGAAAGGCAAATAGATAGTGAAATTCTTGCATTAAAAAATAAATAAATTACAAAAATGCATCAAATGAATCCAATTCAACTTCCATTAAGACAAAGTAAATGTGGATTGGTCCTTTTCTGAAGTCGATGCATTCTGCTGTGAATATGTATTTTATTTTATTTTTCTCAACCACTTCACCTTGTAATTAGAAATCACTCCTCTGCAAAGTGTGTAGGGAATAGGAAAATCAGTCTGTATGGCCTCTGTCTCACATGGAGGATTGATTTACATCCTCCTCTTTTCATGTTGGCTCCATTAATTGATACATTAATTGATACAGTACTGAGTAATAACAATCCACTAATAGCTCTGAATGTGGTTTTAATGGAAATGGAATTGTGGAAAGCATTAAACTAATAAAAAGGAATGGAACAAGATTTATGCAGTAACAATAAATATAAAATGAAAACAGCATTGGAAGTTCATTATGATGCAGACCTTTCAATACCAACTTTCTTTTTTTCCTTGTCAGTTTTAACATGCCAGTTGAGATATATACACATTACTATAGAATGTCCAAAGGGAATCTGCAAGTTGGAAGTGGATGAACAAAATTCAGCATACACTGATCTTTTCTGCTGTCTGTCCCATTATTAAGAGTTTTCCTTTCATTTAAATATGATGTGAATAGCTGAAGTATCAATAGCCAGTTGGAAATATGCAGTACAGAAATTTAAATCAACACTATTAAGATGCAAGTGGTGAATAAGACCTAGGGTTTCCTTACCACCAACTTGATTATATTTTGAGCAAAATCTTGTTTCCTCAGGGACACATATAAATCAATGGGAGTATCAGTTAAGAAAAGCTCTGCCCACTTGATCTTGCCTCCATTTCAAGTAGACCTCACATTCCCTTTATTAAATTGCTTCAGGCGTACTCTCTTTCTTCATTTCATCACTGCATTTAACTTTTTAACAGACTTAATCCTGCAAGGGTAAGAACTGAATATAACAACTTGCTCTAGAGATATCTTTTTAATGCACTGATAACTTTTGTACTTACAGCCTTTAAGTTAGTTTATGCTTGCTAATAAGATAAGCTTGCAATCACAGGACTACTAATTAATATTTATTTCTGACTTTCATCCAGATTCTATGGAAGCACTTGAACAAGTTTGTTCTTTACATATAAACACATCAGAAAAGCAAAATACTAGCATTAACTGATGGAGAAATTAGGCAGAAGAGTCCTGTAAGGGTCTTAAAACATTTGAGTCATTTGGAATCAGAAAAATGGGCCACACTTCCAGATCTAGTATTCTAGCTGGCATGTGTAAGAATAGCAATAAAGTAAGTATACCCCAGCCATGATGATAGCTCTCCTGAATCAACAGTTTAACCCTACTCTCCTCTGAGTAATTGTGTAAGATATGTTAAATGAAAACATGCTGCAGTCTTCTATCAGTACTGAAAATATGAAAAAAGAGCCACTGCTGAAAAGGGATCATCATGAAGAAACAAATTAAAGAAGAATTAACCAAAAGGCCAACACAGACACAGAACCTGATCTGAAAACTACTGCAGTAGTGATTCTAAGAAAAATATACCTTACTTCTAGTAACAGTTTCTACACTGGGATATTGGTAAGGTTGCTTGCTAGAATTGGAACCATAATCTGTCTGACCCTGAATTCTGGATTCCATTTATGCTTAAGGGGTAGGACAATGGCAGGGCGGTGGAATTAAATGATCTTGAGGTCACTTTCAACCCAAACCATTCTATGATCTCTGATTAACACATGAAATTTCAACAGGTTATCAGTAACACCGTTAGCTTGAATTTACCATATGTAGCTAGAATACTACATCGTGTCTATCCTTTCTCAGCTCCTACAAACTTCAGACTTCGTGATACACTGTGTCAAAGTACTATATCAATTAGTTTTAAATCCAACAGCTTGGTAATTACCTTGTCACCAAAAAAGCATACAGTAAAGTCAAAATTAATTTAAACACAGAAATTGCAAGCATCACTGTGAAGCTCTGAGCTGCTTTTTAAATGCAAAACAAATTCTGAATATTGTTGAGTTTCAAAAGAAATCAATAGCTAAAACACACTGTGGATGGGCTAGACTTGCTGCTGTTACGCTAAGCAGATCTACTGAGATATTGAACAAATTTAAGATTCTTCCAATATATTACTCCAGAAGGGGTAACTCAAGTATAGTATTTACAAGGAAATCAATGATAAACGATTAGTTTGAGAAGAATATTTTCTATCAAAATGAGAAATGTATGACTTTCAATAAATTTAAGAGGTATCTTGCTTCTTGTATTATACTCCTTCTGTATTGTTTTAGTCTAGGGAAGGAGAATTCTAAATGACAGAAAATGAAATTTCCATATTGATAATGAAAAAAATCTGTTATCTTTTTCTTTTGCTTAATTACATTGCGTTTTAATCCAGAAAGCCAGTATATTGCTCAAATTTAATTGCTTATGTGTCTGTACATTTATTTATATCTATTGAATTCAGTAACAGAAATGCAGAAGGTAAGGTAACAGTTTATAAAAATTATTAAAAAAAAAAAAAGAAAAAGCTCTAAAACCTTAGTCTCTAAAATCAAGAACTTTAGAGGGTTGAAGGAAGCAACTGTTCCCCTCTTCTGAGCACTCATCTGGAGGCCACACCTAGAGTACTGTGTCCTGTTTTGAGTCCCCCAGTAAAAGAGAAAAACTGAGAAGCCCAAGCCCAGAGAAGGGCGAAAAAGCTGGCTGTGTGAGGCAGCCAGGTTCGTTCAGTTCACAGGTGCAGGTACACAGCAAAAGGACAAGGGGCAAGAGTCAACTTACACCAAAGAAAGAAAACTAAAACAGGATATTAGGGGAAAAAATGTAATGAGGATGACTAAGCACTTGCACAGACTGTTCAGATTCTCCAATTTTGAAGAGCCTCAGAATTCAACTGGAACGGGCTCCACACACCTAGAAACTGCCTGTGCTTTGAACATAAGGTTGGACTAGATAGATGTCTCTGGTGGTCCTCTGTAACTTGTTTTTTTTCTGTGACACTAGAATTTCAAACCTTCACAAGAAACGTTGCCGATTCAGAATGGTAGAGAAAAAATATTTTCTTTTAATATTTTATATGAACCTCAACCTTAATCTTTGAAAACCCAATTAAAGTAAGCGTAGTTACAGTGGCTATTCTTCAAGAATTCACAGTACTGACATAATGCTGAGTCTGGGAACAATAAAAAAAGAATGAGTATGTGAACAAAAACAGGGCTAATTTGGACCACACCTGGAATACCTTATTACAATGCTATGTCTTTGACAAATGCTAATCTGCATCTGAAGGAACTTCGCTCTGATACTGTGAGAAACAAAACCCAACAGCTACCTTCAAGGGTGGTCTACAGGGAAGCAGGATGCCAAGTCAGAGAAATGGGGAAACAAGATGTCATGCTAATAAAACAGGAACCTGCCATGAAAAAAAAAAAAAACAGAAGCAAATGATTATTTTGGAAGAATCACATCACTTCATGACAGGGAAACCCAACAAAGTGCTGATAGCAGAGGTGGATCACTGCTAGACTGTGTTTGTAAGTTCACAGAAGCTACACAATCCAGTGCACTTTTCCTCAGAACTGGTAGAACTGACCACTCTGATATCCTATACTATGCTTTTCCATATGTAAATATAACCTTCTTATCGTTAAAGAGGCAAAAAATGTTTCCATTGTTATATAGACTTGCTTGGTTCTGGTTCCTTGGCCCCAAGGACCTGTTGTAAGAACTGGATAAAACAGGCTTCACAATACCTCTGTGAGATATGTATGAAATACTCTCCAAAATGAACAGATGGTCAAACTACAGAGCAGAGATTAAATACTGTTAAGCTGATCGTAATATGAAGTAGAGCTGGGCAAGATATTTTATAAGAAATGTAAACCCTAATGAAAATATTTTTAAATTTATGTTTGAGCACAACAAATAAGGTGACAATTAAAACTTTCAAATAACAAAAATAAGCATATAAAAACCAGAACTGTTCACCTGTTCAGTCTGAAATACACATCTCTTATCTGAAAAAAAAAAAAAAAGCGTAACTTCAGAAGTTAAGGAAAATTTGAATTTTCTAGTGAGGATGCAGAAAAACTCTATTGGGGGTTAAGCTTTAGCTTCTGTTGGCAATGTACTAGATTCGACAAAACACGTTTTTTCTTATTCTCACAATCCCACTACAAAGATGGTAGACACCGTTTTGTTGTGGTTTAACCCGGCCGGCAGCTAAACACCACACAGCCGTTCGCTCACCCTCCCCCCTCCCTCTCTGGGATGGGGGAGAGAAACGGGAAAGTGAAGCCTGTGGGTTGAGATAAAGACAGTTTATTAAGAGAGAAAATAATAATAATAATAATAATAATAATAATAATAATATGTACAAACAAGTGATGCACAATGCAATTGCTCACCACCCGCTGACCAATGCCCAGCCCAACCCCGAGCAGCCGGCCCCCCACCCCGGCTAGCCACCCCTATACATTGTTCAGCATGACCCCAGATGGTATGGAATACCCCTTTGGCCAGTTGGGGTCAGCTGTCCTGGGGCTGTCCCCTCCCAGCTCTTGCTGCACCCCCAGCCTGCCCGCTGGCAGGACAGAGCGAGGAGCTGAAAAGTCCTTGGCTTGGTGTAAGCACTGCTCTGCAGCAATTAAAACACCAGCATGTTATCAGCACTCTTCTCATCCTAATCCAAAACACAGCACCCTACCAGCTACTAGGAGGAAAAATAACTCTGTCCTAACTGAAACCAGGACACATTTACATAATATTTAAGGATTCTTAGGTGCCTTCTAAATCTCTTGATGCATTCAGATCAAATTCAAAGTATTTTGGCCTACCGAATCAGGAGCTCTACAAACCTGAAAAGTTACAGTGAAGACAGAATAAGCCATAAGCTTTTTTTTTTTTTTCTCCTTTAAAGCTAAGATGTGATCACAGTCCTCCCTATCCGCCCTCTGTGCTTTTTTGATTTAGAAACACTCCTGGGTTCATGCAATCTGATTAACAGTTTATATGTAGATTCATTATTCTCTTGCTAGCAACTGCCTTTACCTAACTGCTTATACAGCCCTCCTTACTTGAAACTGAGCTGAAGATTTATTCACTTCCAGCAATATCTTGATTAACATGCATAATTCTGCATGAGGCTCCTTCCAAACTTAACTTACACTGCGCACAAGCTGGATAGAGATGCACTTTAGCTACGAACCAACCAAGAGCTTACTGTTGTGTCTCTTTTAACTGTTAATCACCTATGCTTCCAGAAGTCTTTCCATACAAATAACACATTTAGGGACAGAAAACATGTCTAGGCAGGTAAAAACACAATAAAACAATGAACTCCTGCCTAACTTATACAGCTGTATGAAAATTAAAGGCAGTAAAATTTGTACTGCTTGCTCAGGAAAAGACTTCTGCATCTGTGAAGAGGAAGCGTTTCATTGTTTATGTATTTATTGTTAAAGAAGAAATAAGTTCTGGTTTTTCTGTTCTTGTTCATGCAGATGACACCCTTTGAAAGACATTCAACCTCAATTGTGAAGCTTAATTCACATTTGATGGAACTCCAATACTTTGTGTATTTTGCCCCCCCACACCTTTTTTTTTTTTTTTAAGATGTATCTTCTGAAATCATATTTGACTATGCAGGGCATAGTCCTGATAAATGTCACAACAGAATTATAAGACCATCTCAAAAAATCATTACAGGGCCTATTTTATGATTGGAATAAAAGACACGCTTTAATTACCCCAACTTTATTTTGAGTTATGATGCAGAAATCTAGTCTTTTGTATTCCTTGCTTAGTTCAGCCTGTTTCCTTTATTCTTCATTCAAAAAATATAGGTTCAAATTAAAGTGAAACACTATTTCTCAACTGCTGTTGCTAAAACGTTGCATATATTGGGATCGCTTTACTCTTACATTGCTGTTCCTTCAGTCATTTGCTTATCATCTCCCCTTTGTAATATTGCAATCAACATGCAATATCCTAATGGTCTATTTAGGCAATGACGACTCAGGCACGAGGCTTCCTGGGGATTAATGACCACTTGGGAGAAGCTGATGTCCCAAAATATAGTCTAGGTTCATTAACTTCATTTGTTCATTAATCTTTAGGAAATGCTTCATGATGAGGTTGTTACTTCTATTACAGACTGAAGAATTAGATGTATAGATATTTTAAGTTTCCCGTATTTCAGTTGGCAAATATCAGACATTTCTAGAGGATTTAACGATCCACACTACTCTTCAAATTGTGTTTCAAGATTGTGTTGTTTGTAATCTGGGATTTTAAACCAGGAAGTATAAAATCTTGTATTATTAAAACTTCCAGATGAAAAAAAAAATCAAAATCTGAAAACAATAAAGTTGTTGTGACTGACTACTTAAGTAGCACCACAGGAGTACACACAGATGTGCATTTGGCCAAAGAGACTGTTAGTAACAACAGAGACAATTTACAGAGTAGAGAAATTGAGAGATAATATAGTCTTCTCATCAGCCCTAAACCTCACCTTCATATGAGAGCTTAGAGAAGTCAATTGCTTATTTCCAAGTGTCTCATATGTGTCACCTTGATCACAGAATCAACTTATTTACACTTGATTTTTGAGTTTCAGCCTGATTTTAAAAGTTATGATACAGAATGTATGTCCTTGCACAGGCGACGCTAGTGAGAACAAGGGTAGTTTTCATCACCATCCTTTGGAAAAAAAAAAAAAAAAAAGTGGTTATTTCAGTTTTTCAGAATAAGATTCCAGAAATACCACTCCAAGATCAAGTTAGAAATTACAAAATGCTTGTACTGCATTGGACAGAAAACATGCAAATTTCCTGCTGGAAAGAAATTCCAAAATGTAATTTTAAAGAACTCAGATGGTGGGGTTTTTTTGTTTGTTTCTTGTTTTTCTTTTTTAACTAACACAAATGACTATCATAATAGTTAGAAAGCCAACAATCCTGGTTCAGTTTTTAGCCACACAATTCAGAGTTTAAAAGCCCATTTCTAAGTCTAAACCTAAGTCAGTACTTACCAGATCTGGCTGTGAAGACCAAAAGCTTGAAAATATAAATTACTCTCTCACACCAGGGGTCTCAGGGTTTGGGGCTTCTGCGCTGTACAATATTTTTCATGATGAACTCTAGGGAGAGAAGGAAGTTGGATGAATCTTCTATGTGAGCAGATTTACTGATAGAGAGGCATTTCTAAAGAACACATTCAATATTAAAACAGGAAAAAAAATCAGCAGCAGTATCAATAACTTTAATATCAAACTGTCATATAAAAGCCCTGTTTTGACAATCAAGTAAACAAACATCAGTGATGAGAAGCTATTCTGCTAGATACCTGGGCATCCACATGTTTCAGTCTGAAAAAAAAACAAAGACACTGAAAATAAATAGACTTTCTCCAAAAGTGAGTGGATTTTTTTTGATATGGCATTAACTGAGAAAAACATTCTAGAAGAGTGTGCTTTATCCTCACAGCACCAAATAATTACAGCTAAAAGGAGGATATTTTCTTTGTATCAGGCTTCTACTGTAACTGCTAAATCACCCCCTTTCTCAAACAAATATGAAAAAGAATAGTATTTTACACAAGAGAACGTAAAGGGAAGGTAAGTTCCATGTAATCAATATGGTCACAACACTGCTGACAGTTTCTTTGCTTTCTTTTGTTCTTGTGTCAGACACCTTATGACATGCTAAAAATAATCTTGGTTACGAAGTGGGAAAGAAAATCCCTTACTCAGCTCTGCGTACATTACTGTGTAACATAACCTCTTGGTAGAAGAGGAAAAATTAAGACCAGAATTTTCAGTGGAGATTTTGGAAGTTTGGTGACAGAACTCCATAAAGATTAGACAGGTGGTTATTTCTGTACATCTCTACACCACCACCACCACCACCAGCGCCTCCCACTGATGTCTTATACATACGTGCCAGCATGCAAAAGGAGCATAGCACTTCTTAGCCACAGCACTTCAACTGGAGTGATTAGCAGAGACTTCGAGGTGTGCTTGGCAATCCGGTATTGCACAGCAAACACTGTGCTGTGAGGTTCAGAAGACTCCGACTAGGATGTGTTTTGTAGTTTGCTGCAGATCTTGAACTGCTTATTCGAATTTGAGTGAACTTTACAGGAAGTTATTGAGAGCACTATACAACACCAGGATTGCTTGGATCTAAGCCAACTAATGCTAGCTGGTCCCTCAATCTCAGCACTTCTACAATTGCCTAACATCTAGGTACAGCATTAACAAAGACTGCACACTTGAAGTATTCTTCTTAACTAATAAAAAAAATTAGCAAGGCATAATAGTTAGCTCTAACCTTATTCGAGGTAAGAAAAGGCAATGAAAAGCTGTTATTTCAAATGGGGAAAATCAAGCAGGTGATTCTATAGCACATCAGATGACATCATTACTCTCTCCAGATAAATGTCTAAATGTCTTCCACATTAATGAGCCACAAGATAAAAAACATTTCTCTTGGCTCTATGGAAAGATCAATATGGAGAAAAGATGCATTGTTTCATTTTTGGAGAGCCAGTCAATTGGCCTCGAAGAACTAAGGTCAAATTACAGCAAAGAATCCCCCCACAAGCTTCAAAAGGGCCACAGACACTGCTAAGTACCTTGTTGGTAGTGGGCATTTTTCAGGCAAACTCTTTTGGACACATAATGCCAGAAATCAGAGAAAGAGAGGTAAAAATTCCAAATCTTTTTTATTCCTCTTTTTTTTTTTTTTTTTAAAAGGTGTGCCTTCTCTAAGAACCTAATTTGAAGCTAACACTTTTGAAAAAAAATGTCATTTTGATTGTAATGATCAAAGTCAATATATTAATATTCCGGAGCTATTCCGTGGTATCTCAGCACTTCACAACTGTAGTGGTAAAGTCTTGGGAAGAAATGGCTTAGGTAAATTACTGCAAACATCGTTTTCCCAAACACAAGGCACATATCTTAAATCAATATATATTTCCATTGGCGTAGATGGGATTCTGTCCTAATAAATAATGTAATTGATGCAAAAAGGAAACAAGTAAGTGAATGACCACGAAAGACACCACTGTGTTGACCTGAGGTGGATATGGAACCTGTGATGGTAAGACGTGAGGGTCTGTACCGACAAGGTGATTTGGCCTTTTTCTGTTATTTTCTATAGTCACCCTACAGCTGCAGAGCAATCAAGAAAAGCCAGGATGCGTTATATGCTTCTTCGTATCATCATCAATCAACAAAAGATGAAAATGTTTTTCTGTCCATTTTCTTTCTTTTGTAGCCCTTCAAAACTAGAAAAACTAAAAAACAATTTTGAAAAACCCTCAGATGATTTACAGGTTCCATACACACAGTCCCTGATAATTTCTGTCCTGAAATGGTTAAAATGCATACACAGCAAGTCAACGTTCAGCAAAAACAATGGAATTATTCAACCAGCTAGCCCTCAAATAGTTTTAGTTTGCAACCAACTGCCCCTGGGAAACCTGATAAAATTTGCCACTGCCTCCACTTAATGTCCATCCAAAAATATCTCACTTTCTTTGCCTTACGGACTCATGAGCAGAAGCAAATGAGAGCCTTCTGCTAACCTTTTTGGTATGCTCAAAAGAAAGAGAGAGATGCTGCAACACAACTCACATCCAGGTGCAGGCTCAACGGTATCAATAACATTAGATACGTATGATTTCTCAATTTTCTGATAACGAAAGACAATCGGTTACTAAAGAGTAGTTTAAAATCAGACTGAAAACAAGTCAATTTAATCAAAACAACATTCAGAAAATGTGAGGATAATTCATTGTAATTATTATTTTTTAAATTGAAATAGGCACAGTTCATACTGCTTATCTTAAATGATGTTTTATATCTTCTCTCAGGCACTCTATGTAGAAAATAACTCAGCTACAAAAAAAAAAAAAAGTTTATTGTTAAACTACAGTGGTTGTTCTTTGTACTAATCTACTCCCATTTGCTTTTTCCAAGTGCAATAATACTTTTGATTTCAAGGGTCACATTCAAATGCCACCATCCCAAGGACTAAGCGGGGAAAATTTAAACACAAACCAACATCTCAGTGGGATAAGCAGAACCTTCTGTAAAGTAAATAGGGCCCTGGTGGCTTATCAGTCATTGGTGTGTTCAGCTCCCTAAACTAAGAGAATTGAGGGGATTAGTTAGAGGAGAAATGAAATGTACCTAATTAATTCCCCAGATCCCTGTAGATTATATGGCATGTTTGCAACAGCAGGAAATTGTGACTGAAATTAAAAACACAAACCTACAGCAATGATGCTGAAAAATGCAGCCTTTTTTCCTATTACTGCAATATCATTGGTATATTAAGAGAGCTATTGCCCTTTAGAATTTTTCATTGTTTTATATACTTTTTTTTTCCTTTTTTTTTTTTTTTTTTAAACAGAGCAGAGAATTCTTGGTCTCTAGCAGGCAGAAGAGAAAAGTAATGTTGGGAAATGTTGGTATGGTGGCATCAAGCTCCAACAGGGGAGGTTCAGGCTACATGTTAGAAAAAGGTTCTTCAACTGGGGATATTCTATGTTCTATGTAAAGACATTATTTATCCTTGTAAATCTGTAATGTATAAGGCTTTGTACCATTTATCCCCTCCCTCCCATCCCTCATCCTGCATTTTTCTGTGAGTCTGATATATAAAACTTCAACACAGTAAGAATACTTCCAGTGTCAGAGATAGAAACTTGGAAAAACTAAAATCCAGATAGTCTTCTACATTTCCCTAATGAAGAACAGAAGACAAGTCGAATCAAACTGGGCAAGTCAGTAGAATTCTGAATTGGTGAAATTCTGACATGATTTTTTTATTTTATTTCTTCATTCTATCCCAGTTTGGAAGAAGTGACTTAGTTGCCTCTACATACTCTCCGGTCGTAAGAGAGAAGAAAACTATGTGCTGTTTTTGGATCACATTGCAAAACTTTTCAAAAACTGTCTTCAGGAAAATATTATATAAAGATCTCTCTATAAGTTCATGTAATATATTCAGAGTTCTATTACTATACACCTTTTCAAACCACATAAAACGGGAATTATATTTTTGCGTTTTTACAGCTCCAGTCATTTTATAGGAATATTTACCAGGTGCTTCTGCCTGTGTCCTGACTATAGCTTTTTTCAGGCTTTTCATTAATAGATAACTTTCCTTGTTCTTCCATTTTCTTTTGTGGTCCTCTTACATTGCCTCATCCATGGAATTGAAGAGCCACAAGGGATGAAGGTTATTTTTCTGTGGGAGCCCTGCATAATATTGCCAGGACATTGCCACCGTGTAGAAAGATTAAAAAGTAGAATTTCAAACAAAGGGTTCATTAACAGCAAAAGAGGAACTTCACTCTTCTCATCAACATACTATGTGAAGACATGGAGAAAGAATGAAGAATGTAAAAAGTTCTGCAAAACATTAAGAGAAATTGTCATAGAGAGACAGGAAATCAAGCGCTTTTTGATCCCTTCTGGAAACAAGGAAGGCAGTTTGAATTGGCCACAGAGAAGGACAGACAGGAATTCAACAAAAGCAGTGTTATGTGAAAATCACTCAACTGCATCAGTTCCCATAGGAAAAAATGATTCAATTTGCAACCCATCAATCATTTGGCATAACAATGGAAGTAAATACATCATAATGGAAGGCTGCCACAGGATCAATGTCTTCTACTTTGGAAATAAACATTTTGGGATTGCTCCAGTATTTATTTTCCATAAAACAGATAATTATAAAATAAATAATTGGTTTTACTATGGCATTTATGTGGCAGCAGGAAACCATTACTCGGTGACTTTTTATTTCAACAACATTATCTCTAAAGAACAAAAAATAAATAAAAGGCTGAATACTTGTGGGTCTGTCTGGCACATGTTCTGCTTATTTAACTACAAGCCACTGACTGACTACTTATAATGCTTTTTTAAGGGAAATGAAAAGACAGTAACTAAATAATACTCAGTTATTATCTGCAGACTTCTAGGCTTTTTATATTTTAGGACGTTATACAACAACTACACACTTATTTAAAAGGTCTAAAAATTTGAAATAAACAATCTACCTGTAATTTGCACTACAACTAAGGCTTGCTATAAGGTAGGAAGTTATTTCTTGAGATTTTTTTTTATAAGTATGAATGATGATGTGATTACTATTGTCAACAGAACAAACAAATATACAAAACACCCTTACCACTGAAAATCCTGTCCTCCTATGTTTCCTTTCACTACTACAATTCATCAGTTTCAACTGATTTTCTTCATTTCTGAGACATGAAGAATTATTTTGCTGTCTGTTCCCTAGTTTCACACCTGAATGAACTAGCTTTATTCAATTAATTGAAAACTGTCAAATGGTATCAGATTTCATGTGCTACTGAGATGCTCCAAAAGATGGTAATTCCGCTCTAATTTAGAACTTGATTCAAATTAAACTGGAACTCAACAGATCTCAGAAAAACTCAGGAAACTGATTCAACAAACTCAGTAAACCAGCATAGCCTGTAGATCAGGAAGGGAAGGAATGAGTGGTCCAGCCTATACTGGCCTCTCTCCAGTGGCAGTGAGAACCCACAAAAGATAGGTCCTTTGTGAGAGATGGAGTTATCAGTCAAATTCCTCAGAAACTTGACTCTCAGCTTTGGTTTTCTCCAGTTTGGGGCAGAAGTCTGGATTCTGTGCTGTGATTCAGGTCTTGACAGGTAATAAAGCCTTTCAGTTCACCTTCAGTTCAGTCATTTTGAGTTAGTACTGTTCATTTAACAAGACAGACTAGCAATTTCATATACCTTTAAATATTTTCAATTAACTGCTTTCGGAAACTTATCTAAGCATCTGCTTAGCTCTTACACAGCACCTGAAGACATATCAGGTTGAGTCAATGATCTACTGGCAATCTCCATAATAATTTAACAGTGCAAATTTTTCTAAAGGGAAATATATGTGGTATGACCAAAGTATTATGCAAATTTTGTTTTTATAGTGATTTAGCCCTGCCATAATATCTTATGCCATTATACAAGCATTAAGCCATGTCATTGCTGACAAAAGCAGACAGGAACTGGACCAGATATCCTGCAGCCTCAGCCTGAATGTATGGATGCCTTAGGGTCACACTATCTATTAATTTAAAATTCTGAAACTAATTATGTATGTCAGGGTGACCTCTTTCTAATCTACATTCATCACAGAACACAAGCCTTCTGTCTCAGTTGTTCCCATAATAAAATAGCTGTTGATAGACTTATATAATTGACTGTATCTGAAGCAGACTCATACCATGGTGCTACATTCAAATTGTATGCAATCCCAGCTGAATAAAGATAAGCAAAAATAATCCAACTATCTCAACTAATTAACTCCTAAGGTTTCATAGCAACATTCCAAAATATATTACTCACAATCTAAAAAATAAATAAATGAAAGTGCACTGTATAGAAATCACATTTGTTGCAGAATTACAAAGAAATTATTTGCAACATTTCCAGATGCATGTAGCATAATATATTAAATTCTATTTATTTACCCAATGCACATCTTGTTGTGTTAGATGCACATAAATGATATGTGCACCTAAGGCAAGACCCCCAGATCTACCACTGGAATTTTCAGAAGTGCCTAGAAGAAATAAGTACCTAATTCTCATTGGACTCTAAATGAAATGGAGAAGAAAATCCCAGTTATCACTTTAATAACAGGAATATTTTGTTAGAGCATGCATTTTCCACTGGTTCTCTATCCCCATAACAATGAAAATACACAGAAAAAAAAAAAAATGAGCTGCCAACAAGCTGTTGCCTTCTCTAGCCTACCTTGGAGAACTCCTTGGAGTTGCTCTTAATCACATTAGTTTAAGAGGGCAAGTAAAGAGCTTTAAAAAGCACCAATGGGAAAAAAAAATTAAAAAAAATCTTTACTATATTGCATTTATAACAATGAGATAAAATAGAAAGACTCTCATTAAATGGAGATTTATCCTTGAGGCATCCTAGCCCAGAGAGCACAAATGCTCTAAGGAGACCTCAAAGCTGCAATATAGACTAAGGTACAGAATGCAATAAGCAATCAGCAAAGCAAATCTCGCAATAATATAAGGAGACATGACATATGCATCTTTTCTGAGACCTATTGAATTCCTAGTGTTTCGGAACAAAGAGTTTCGTGACAGAAGAATTAATCTGCTTTTCCACTTAGAACGTGCAGGTACAGCTACATTACAGAAAAGTGGAATAACGCTCCGAAAGATGTGAATGAGATTCACCTTATAAGCCAGAACTATGTTTATACTTAGTAATAAATAGAAATTCAGCTGCAAAGAGTGCATGAGATGTCTTAAAAATCATAAAAGCAGTTTGTATGAATGACTTGCCAGGAAGAGAGGAGGGGAAGAGTGCATTAACTGATCTGTGTGATATTATACCCTAAGTATTTGATCTTGTCAGTTAAAAACATTAGTATTCGTGGTAAATAGGTCAACATGAGTTCGTGTGATAAAGCTCTAAGCTAGAACTGTAAAACAGCTACACATGTAAACCAAAGCAAAGCTTTCTCACTTCCATGTGTGTCTAATTCATCAAATCAATTATACTCTGCAGTAACATTCCTCAGTTTCTCTCCTATTTATAGCCTAATTTTCCCTAGTACTCATTTGTTCTAATAATTAAGCATCCACATTTATTTCTTCACTGAAATGTGCTCATTTGCACAGGAGAGCGCTCCATTAGACCTCAATGTCTCCAGAAATAATGGGCACCCCATTTTTTCAAGGCTTCATGTTTTTCTTCTACAGACATGTGCAAAGAGACAGTATTCAGCTCAACAAAAAAAGTATCTGCTGGCAATTCTACTGCATCAATACTTTCTGACTAAGATTAATTTGCATGCAGCTTAGATGCATATTTTACCTAACTGTATTGTCAGTCATGCAAACCTGACTGAACGCAAATACAACACCCTGTGCCAGTACTATTAAATGGCACTAGTGAATTTGGGTTTACATAATAAACCCTATTTAGTTTCAGAAAAAATAAAAGTCAACTTAACACTCTCCCCCAAAGACTAGTATTATGTACTCCCTAAAAGACTTTTCTCTGGAAAAGTCACTAGTGGTATCTTATACTTAGCAGCCTCGCAGACAAACAAAAACATACCATATCAGAAAAAGATCACAGAATGCCAAGTGCAACTGTAATTGAGCAAGTAATTCTTCAGAAGACCAGTCAGCTTATCAAACACTTGGTAGTTATTTTCTTTACGTTCATAATGTAACTTCCACAGAAGTTGGCATTTCTTTGTGAGATTGCAGTGCTTTAGTTATTTTTAAACTTCCTATCCTGCAAACACACACATTTCTCAAGTCCAAGTTTAAACTTTTCTTTGTCTGCTTGCTTGTGGGTTTCTTTTGTAAGCTTTTGTTTTGACCCCTGGAATGTTTTCACCATGGCCAAGTTCTACACAATACTCATTCTAGTGCTTTTCACCACTGCTGTATCAGCAACAATTCCCAATTACAGGAAGTTTTCCAATTAACAGACCAAATTCTTAAATCTTTCACTGACAAAAATAAAAATCACAGAATCACAGAATTTTCCAGGTTGGAAGAGACCTCAAGGTCATCGAGTCCAACCTCCAACCTAACGCTAACAGCCCACCACTAAACCATATCCCTAAGCTCTACATCTAAGCGTCTTTTGAAGACTTCCAGGGATGATGACTCCACCACTTCCCTGGGCAGCCTGTTCCAGTGCCTCACAACCCTTTCAGTGAAGAAGTTCTTCCTAACATCTAACCTAAAACTCCCCTGGCTCAACTTAAACCCATTCCCCCTCGTCCTGTCACCAGGCACGTGGGAGAACAGGCCAACCCCCACCTCGCTACAGCCTCCCTTGAGGTACCTAAAAAGAGCGATAAGGTCACCCCTGAGCCTCCTCTTCTCCAGGCTGAACAAGCCCAGCTCCCTCAGCCGCTCCTCATAGGACTTGTTCTCCAGGCCCCTCACCAGCTTCGTCGCCCTTCTCTGCACCCGCTCTAGCACCTCGATGTCCTTCTTGTAGCGAGGGGCCCAAAACTGAACACAGTACTCGAGGTGCGGCCTCACCAGAGCTGAGTACAGGGGGACGATCACCTCCCTAGCCCTGCTGGTCACGCTGTTCCTGATACAAGCCAGGATGCCGTTGGCCTTCTTGGCCACCTGAGCACACTGCTGGCTCATATTCAGCCGACTATCCACCAGCACTCCCAGGTCCTTCTCTGCCTGGCAGCTTTCCAACCATTCCTCTCCCAGCCTGTAGCTCTGCTTGGGGTTATTGCGCCCCAGGTGCAGGACCCGACACTTGGCCTTGTTAAACTTCATGCAGTTGACCTCAGCCCATCGGTGCAGCCTATCCAGATCCTCCTGCAGAGCCTTCCTACCCTCAAGCAGATCGACACACGCACCTAACTTGGTGTCATCTGCAAACTTACTGAGGGTGCACTCAATGCCCTCGTCCAGATCATTGATGAAGATATTAAAGAGGACCGGCCCCAGCACCGAGCCCTGGGGGACGCCACTAGTGACTGGCCTCCAACTGGACTTGGCTCCATTCACCACGACTCTTTGGGCCCGGCTATCCAGCCAGTTTCTAACCCAACGAAGCGTGCGCCAGTCCAAGCCAAGAGCAGCCAGTTTCTTGAGGAGAATGCTGTGGGAGACGGTGTCAAAAGCCTTGCTGAAGTCAAGGTAGACCACATCCACAGCCTTTCCCTCATCCACCCAGCGCGTCACTCTGTCATAGAAGGAGATCAGGTTCGTCAGGCATGACCTGCCTTTCATAAACCCATGCTGACTGGGCCTGATCGCCTGCTTCCCCTGCAAGTGCTGCATGATGACTCTCAGGAGGATCTGCTCCATGAGCTTTCCTGGCACTGAGGTCAAACTGACAGGCCTGTAGTTTCCCGGGTCTGCCCTCCGGCCCTTCTTGTAGATGGGCGTCATGTTTGCTAGCCGCCAGTCGATTGGGACCTCCCCCGATAGCCAGGACTGCTGATAAATGATGGACAGTGGCTTGGCCAGCTCCTCTGCCAGTTCCCTCAGTACCCTTGGGTGGATCCCATCCGGCCCCATCGACTTGTGCACATCTAAGTGCCGTAGCAGGTCACCAACCAGTTCTTCATGGATAATGAGGGCCACATCCTGCTCCCCATCCCCTTCCACCAGCTCAGGGTACTGAGTATCCAGAGAACATCCGGTATTGCCGCTAAAGACTGAGGCAAAGAAGGCATTGAGCACCTCCGCCTTTTCCTCATCTCTTGTAACTAAGTTTCCCCCCGCATCCAGTAAAGGATGGAGATTCTCCTTAGTCCTCCTCTTTGTGTTGATGTATTTATAGAAACGTTTTTTGTTATCTTTAACGGCAGTAGCCAGATTTAGCTCCAGATGAGCTTTGGCCTTCCTAATTTTGTCCCTGCACAGCCTCGCTACTTCTTTAAAGTCCTCCTTAGTGGCCTGCCCACTTTTCCAAAGCTTATAAACCCTCTTTTTCCTCCTAAGATCAAGCCACAATTCTCTGTTGAGCCAGGCCGGTCTTCTTCCCCGCCAGCTCGTCTTTGGGCACGTGGGGACAGACCGTTCCTGCGCCATTAAGACTTCCCTCTTGAAGAGCGCCCAGCCTTCCTGGACCCCTCTGCCCTTCAGAACCACCTCCCAAGGGACTCCACCAACTAGTGTCCTGAGCAGCTCAAAGTCAGCCCTCCGAAAGTCCAATACAGCGGTTTTACTGGTCCCCTTCCTGGCCTCGCCAAGAATAGTGAACTCCACCATTGCGTGGTCACTCTGCCCAAGACAGCTCCCGACGATCACGTCCTCCACCAGTCCTTCTCTGTTTGTGAAGAGAAGGTCTAGCGGGGCACCACCCCTGGTAGGTTCACTAACCAGCTGCGTCAGGAAGCTATCTTCCACGCTCTCCAGAAACCTCCTAGACTGCTTTCTCAGGGCTGTGTTGTGCTTCCAGGATATGTCAGGGAAGTTGAAGTCCCCCACGAGTACAAGAGCTGATGATTTTGCAACCTCTGTCAGCTGTCTGTAGAATTCCTCATCCGTCTCCTCATCCTGGTTTGGCGGTCTATAGCAGACCCCGACCAGGACACTAGCCTTGTTGTCCCTGCCGATCCTAACCCAAAGGGACTCAACCTTGTCATTCCCAACCTCGAGTTCTACAACCTCGAAAGACTCTCTAATATAGAGAGCCACACCACCACCCCTTCTATGCTGCCTGTCCCTTCTATAGAGCTTATAGCCAGGCATTGCAGCACTCCAGTCATGAGACTGGTCCCACCACGTCTCCGTGATGGCAACCAAGTCGTAGCCTGCCTGCCGCACGATGGCTTCCAGCTCCTCCTGTTTGTTACCCATGCTGCATGCATTGGTGTAGATGCACTTCAGCTGGGCCATTGCCTTATCCTCCGGCCTTGCCATTGTTCCCCCTGGCACAGCCCCAACAATCCTAGCCTCAGCCCCATCCCCCTTCCTACCTAGTTTAAAGCCCTCTCAATGAGCCCTGCCAGTTCCTGGCCCAGGATCCTTTTTCCCCTAAAAGATAGGGACCCGTCTGCAGCCATCAGGCCAGGTGCTGAGTAAAGTGCCCCATGATCAAAAAACCCAAGATTTCTGCGTTGGCACCAGCCCCGGAGCCACGTGTTTAACAGGTGGGCTTTCCGTGTCCTCTCTGAACCCCTCCCTGCCACCATAGGGATGGACGAAAACACCACCTGCACTCCCGCTCCATCCACTAACCGACCCAGTCCCCTCAAGTCCCTTTTGATAGCCTTGAGGCTTCTCTCTTCGATGTTATCACTGCCCGCCTGGACTATCAAAAGGGGGTAATAGTCAGAGGGGCGTACCAGGTTAGGAAGCTTCCTGGCAACGTCCCTGACCCTGGCCCCAGGGAGACAGCAGACTTCCCTACGGGTAGGGTCAGGCCGACAAATAGGGCCCTCTGTTCCCCTAAGAATTGAGTCACCAACAACAATAACCCTCCTGTCTTTCTTGGTGGAGGCAGTCCTGAGGCGCGGAGTCGACCTCCTCGCCCCAGGCATCCTCCTGGGAACATTTGCTACCTCTTCCTCACACACCGGCCTCTCAACCTCTAGGGCCTCAAACCTGTTGTGTAAGGGCACCTGGGAAGGTGGGGCCGGAAGGGGAGAGCATCGCCTGCGATGTCGAGCAGGGACCTGTTTCCATTCCTCCTCAGCTCCCAGATCCCCTCCCTCTGCCCGACAGCGACAGGGCAGGGGGTCCGCCCCCATTTGAGGAGTCTCACCTCGGCACCTCCCCTTGAGGCCCTGCAGGGAGTTACTCCACAAGTCTATCTCCCGCTCACACTCCCTGATGGCCCTCAACCTCTCCACCTCCTCCTTGAGCTCCGCCACCATGCGGACCAGGTCATCCACCTGCTCGCACCTCACGCACGCAGTTTCTCTGTCTCCCGCCGATGGCAGCAACAGGCTCAGACACTCCTTGCATCCGGTGACCTGAACTGCGGCATTTTTTAACGGGTAGTCGGTCTGCGTGTGTACCGACTTTCTGGAGAGCGCGCCGTGCCTGGTGGCGACCATTATCGCCTAGTTACGGCTGTTGTTAACGAGGTGTTGTTTGTGTGTAGGGGGGGCGCTCTGCCCTGCCTGCTCGAACTGCCGCGCTAACTGCCGCGCCACTCTCTTCTGACGCGCCACGCCCTGTTTGCCCGCCCTGGTCGCCGCGCTCCTGGTCGCTCGCGCTCCTAGGGGCTGCTTTTGAACGGCCGGGGGGGGGGGGGGG
>CM021743.1:2538982-2572913 GCA_011075105.1 Heteronetta atricapilla | reverse complement strand
GGGGGCGCTGCTGGCTCCGCCTTCGCCTCGTCAGCCTCCCTCACGAGGGCCGCCGGGTCCTGGCGGCTCCCTCAAGTAGGCTCGATGCCGGAAAAAATTAGCCCTGCCTGGCCCGATCCCCCGCTCCGCTGCAGAACGCGTCTGCCCCGGAGCCGATCGCCTCGGCAAATAAAAAAATCTAAGAAAAAAGTGCAAACCAGTTACACATATTTGGGTAGGATTATTTGAAGAAATGGCTACAGGACAAAAACACTCAAATCCCACAGACCTTTAAGAGATCTAAAGATCTCTTTAAAGAAAAGAGCTGAAGCATTTTTCTCGTATTACAGAGCTAAGCTAGGAAAGAAGCTGAAATTCCAAATTGCCATGGATATACAAGTCAAAATAGACATTCCAGTCTTCTGTTTATCCTTTGGACATTAACGTACTTACTGAAAAGCAGATAGCTTTCAATTTTTTTCCTAACATACCAGACAAGTTCTGGTACATAAATAATCTTACCAAAACATCAATGGGCTGGTTCACTTCTTGCTAATACAATACAACAGCTGCTAATAAAGAAATTACTGTTAACACAAATAAGAATGTCATCAATACACCATAGTTTTACTTCATTAACAAACTGCCTCTACACCAGCAGTTCCAGTGTAATTTAAGCGATGTCCCCATTAGAGTGGTGAATTGTGTTTGCATTAATATGGGAAGAAAGCCATCAATACAAAAATTGTTTACTCGGAATCACATTAGGTAATGTACTTATATTATCTGGGGGCTGTTTTTAACCCAGGTACTGAGCAAGCTGAGAAGCAGCATCTTCCAGAGGCATCATCATGGCAATGTTCCCCCAGTGGCTTATACCATCCTTGTATCAGGAGTTTGCAATCACTTTTAACACTACAGAAAAAAAAAAAAAAAAAGACAAAAAGAAAAAAAAAATCCAGGCATTATCTCTATTTTAAATGCACAATGTTCCATTTAGAAAACCCCAAAGAGTACCTACCAATTCTCATAGGTAAAAGATGTCTCCTAATAGATGTAGGCAGAAAAATCACCCTGAAACTCATAGAATTTGAGGGCCTGAGTGATCTGAATGCGTTTTTTTGTTTTTGTTTTTTCATCCTGTCTGGCTTTTCTCATATAAACAAGTCAAATATCTGTGCTCAGCTCAGCATTCAATGACAGGCACATACTGGCAAACCCCAAAGTCTCTCCCTTACCAGGAATTAACTCCCAGTTCTCATCTCCACCTTAAAGCAATACTCTTCTCCAGACATGCTGCAGCATAGTCTACCACATCATACATCTCTCCTCTGTAATCCTCTTCCAAAAGCAATCCCTCATTCCTTGTGTAACTACAGTCCAACTATTTTGTGACTGTGTAATGTGAATACATGCAAGTAACAGAACCAAACAAGAACATGTGTTCAGCTCAAAGTATCTGTGTATCCTCTCAGCCCGTCTAAGTATATACTAGGCTAGGCAACGTCTCAATCAGCAACCTTAACTTGTGTTTTAAACAGAATTCTTTTGTCAACCCACTTCAGAACATGAGATGACTTCTACGCTGACAAGAATCTTCTCCCCAAACTGTCACCGCCATTGACAAATGAGCATGGTACGTCAGAAATTTTCTAAGCACAGTGGATGTCAGCCATTTGCATTAGATTTGGATGTCAGCCATTTGCATTAGATTCGGATTTTAAGTGTTTGTTGGAGAGGAGAGAGGATAATTGTTCTCAGTAAGAAGTTGAAGAAACTAAGTATCTTTTGTACAACCCGATGTGTTGTGATCAGAATTCACTGTTGAATCTGAAGGATATATATATGTATATATCCTAGGACTTAATCCTAATATACAAAATAAGACTTCTAGGACCAAAGCTTAAGGGGATGCAGAAGTGGTTCTCAAGTTGTTATCAATCCCTTCAATTATCCTACTGCTGATAATTCAGACAGCCACAACCATTATTACAAAATTGCTTTTCAAACTGTCGTAAGAACTTCAGCAGCTCTTAAATTTTCTACAGCACCAGTCTATAGCATTTGCACTTCTTCCCTTGTGCATTTTTCTTTTACTATTAGAAGCTAAGTAGCTATATACCTTCCTACTTCTCCATTAGGAAGTGACTGATAATTCCTGATGTAATTATCTATTAACCATTAACAAAAACTAATAATATAAGGATTTTCTCTTTTCCTCAAAATTGACAGAATTTAGAAATTTTTACAGAAATTTTTAAAAGTTCCTGCAAGTGAGAATCTTGGGATCTCCTACAGAGATCCCAAAGATCAAGCTGTCCCTACCAGTTTCTTTCAGTGTCAAAGGAAAGGCTTTTGCATGTCCATTTGTATCAGGTATAATACTAGTTTCATCATGGATAGTCCTACAGCCTTACAGAACACAACAGCTTTATTTATGAGGCTTGTGATTGGCCCAATGCCATCATTAACTTACAAATCTGTCAGTATGTACAATGCCATGCCCAACACAAGACTGGGGACTGATGTTTACAGTTTTGCTCGGTTTCAACTATGTGGATCAAACCGACCTTTCTGATTATCAGCCTCCCCTCATTTTTGTTTTTCATTTATTTAGTATCAGCCAAAACAGTATCATGCTTGTACAAGTCACACTGTTCCAAGAACAAAGTGATGGGAAAAAGTACATCACTACTGATGTTGAAATACATCTGCTAGTTTTATGGTAAGAAGATTCAAAAGTAATTGTATGTTTCAGAGTGATTACCTCACAATAAATACATGCAAAGATCTGTTTTGCTGCTGTAGTTTCTTAATTTCTGCTTGACTTTGCAACTCTAACATATATAACAATATCAAACTTTACAGTGTATGAGAGGACACCAATAAGATCAGCCTTCACATCTTTCAATGCTAGCACTAAAAATTCAAAAAACATTTGTATCACTAATAAATATGTTATGCAGAAGATTTAGTATGGTGTAGGCAACTTGTAAACTAATAAATTATACAGCACAATGAACTTCTTTAAAGTTTTATTTTCTGCTGTAGGGTCTGGTGTAAGAGCTAGTTGGAAACAAAGTATATTTTATCAAATTTTCCCTTCTTCCAAGACAGAGAGAGTAGTTAAAAAAAATAATTTCTTTAGATAATTTGAAATGGTTCAAGTAGACATGTATGCCAACTGATGGTAGATTTTTATTTTTAATTTTATTTTTAATACCCTCCAAATTATGTATTTTTCCTGGTAATCCATTATATGTGATTCGGGGTAGACCACACTATAAATGTAGCAATAATCATACAACTGGCATAGCCTGCTCACACAATATAAGGCAGGTAGGAACACGGGAAAATAGGGCACTAGAGCTTATCAATGTACAGCTGTCAAGTCTTTTATTCATCTCAACGCTTGGTGGTTTCTGGACAAATTCACTATGGTTGAAATCCCACTGCAGAAGTAAAGCTTTCAAGGTGAAATAGTTTTTCATTTTCATTATCATGAAAGAAATGTCTGCAGTACCAGAATGCCACATCAATAGGTTAAGATTGGCAATTTTGTGACATTTTTAAGTGTAAATAGAATAATGTTTATTGTTGTCTCTTCCTTTCCTCCCGAACCCCAACTTTCTCCTTTGCTTTCTTTGCACTCTTCCAACAAACAGAAGAAATAAAATAAACAAGAAATGTTGCCCTAGAAAGAAGTGCTTTTGAGGCATTATTCACATCACTGCCTTCTCTAGAAATGAAAAGCTTTTGCTTTGTCTCATGTGCTTTATGAAAAAAGGCAGGAAATGGTGAAATAACCTTATTACTACCTATTAGACATAACCTTATTTTTACATATCAAAGAGCATAACCTTATTTTTACATATCAAAGAGCCAAATTGCATCGTGTCTAGTGCAAATCATCTCTCCTCTGGAACCCTCTGTCCTTATGTCACAAGGCTTTCCAGGACTGCTTTACCAAACGTGAAAAGAAAAAGCTCAATCTTCACAGTAGCAGTAAAGCAGGGGCTCTAGCTGCCAAAACTCTACAACTTTTACATTCCTGATAAACATATCCTGCAACACGCGTTTTATGACTGTACCTACCTATCAGGTTTCTGCACTGCTGCAAAGAAACTAAAACAAAACAGCCCCAATACCCAGCAGAACAAACCAGTAAGATTCCACAGAATCTTTCCTAATGCCTCAACAGAGAACTAGCATTAGATATTACAGAAAGCTCCCCCAGATTTTGTTGTACTGAAATCATGAGCAGAAGATCTATTACAGCTATTGGAAGCACTTGCACTGTTCAGTACATTTTTTTTTAGTACAAACACCAAGCTTCCCAGGAGAACCCTGTATTAGGCTACATTAAGAGAGAATACAAAATCAGGCAGAAGAATTATTAAGGCATTTGTTTTCTTACCTTATCTCTGAAGCAAGAGGAAGGTCCAGAAGAAGTTAGGACAGAAGTGCTTCTTCTGAAAGAGTAGCAATTGACTTTTTACAAAACTAGATAAACCAAGTTTTAACCCTTTCTTTTGTTTTATAGCCCAAGAACTGGTCATAGTAAAATACTTCCATGGTGATTTTAGTACATTTTTCTGGGTTTCGTTTTTATTTGACAAAATACTTTCTTTTGTGGCTTTGTGTTTAAGCAGATGTACCTCTGCTTTCTGGTCATAAGGAGGTAAGGTTCAGGCAATGGTTTCTGTATGTGTTCTCTGTGTTCATAGCTTTACTGGACCTGTTTTCAAGTATTTGTTTTTCAGCTCATCCTAGCTAATTTGGCCAAACCATACTAGTTCTAACTCTTTTGTGGAGAATCGAGACATATAAAACACATTTGGGTAAAATTAATGCATCACCACTCATACTTGCCCAAGAATTATTACAAGCATTCCCACAAAAACTGCTAAGTCCCAATATTTAAATAGCCAAACATGAAAGCAATTATCACTAAACGTACAGAAAATATAGTACCCTAAGCAACAAATATTTCTACGGGTCCTTCTTGCAAAGTACACGTGAGCACAGAAGAAAGGACAGAAAGCCCTTGAAAAAAGAGTTTGTGCTACTTGAAAACCAAAAGATACCGACATGGACGGCTAGGGGGAGGTCAATGGAAGGAGAGTCTGGGGACCCAACTTCAAACCCTCTATTAGTGATCATAGATGATTTTACGAATCATTATGTCAGAACTCCTAACTCATTCTTACAAGAGATTATATTCAAAACCCAGTTGTTGGTAGCTTCTACTCTCTACAAGAGGAAACGAGTATGGTTTGAGGAATGGAGTGAGTTGGGATATTGTGGTGGTTTGACCGTGTTAGGCAACTGAACACCACAACCGCTCTCTCACTCCCCCTCCTCAGATGAGGAGGGGAAGAAGTAAAGGGAAAAAAAAAACTCACGGGTTGAGATAAGGATAATTTTAATAAAGAGAAAAATATATTGTCAAGGAAATATTATTATTAATTAAACTATTAACATTATTATTATTAACAATATTATTATTAATTAAACAATTCAACTAAAGGGAAAAAAAGGAAAAGGGGAAGAGGAAGGGGGAAAGGGAATAACAAAACAAGTAAAGGCTATGTGGAAATGCAGAAGGAAAAAAAATTACTCTCTACTTCCCACAAATGAGTGATGCTTGACCACGTCCTTGAAGCAGGGCCTCAACGCACGTAGCCGGTGTTCGGGAGGAGGACAAACGTTTTCGCAACGAGAGCCCACCCCTCCCCTCTTCTTCCTTTTTCCACCTTTTCTTGCTGAGTGTGACATCATATGGTATGGAATATCCCTTTGGTTGGTTTGGGTCAGCTGCCCTGGGGATGTTTCTCACTTTTTTGCCCACCCCCTAGGAGGGCTAGAGAGAGCCCTGATGCTGTGCCAGCACTGCTCAGCAGCAGACACAACACCGGTGTGATACCACTGCTGTTCTAGCTACAAGTGCAGAGCGCAGCACTGTATGGGCTGCTGCAGGGAAAGTTAACATCCCAGCTAGACCCAGCAACTAATAAGATGCCTGAATAATATACTATCAGAGACTGTCATCATCAGTGCCAGTTGATCCCAAGGTCCCTATTTCATTTAGCAGTAAATAGGTGTTTATTTAGCAGTACAGCATCTGGCTTGGGGGATCTGACCAGTGGCCACCAGAAGCCATCTGCGCAGTCAGCCAGAAGCATCTGGACTTTGCAGATACAGAAAAGCAAGGCTAGGACTGCGCAACAACTGGAAAGTGGCCTGTGACAGAGCTGGTGCCACCTACCAGATCATGACAAGGCTTCAGGCCACAAGAAACATCCCCTCTCCTCTGCCAACATGCAGCCACAGCTGGCATGGCAGAACTGCGACCCTGCTCTCCTGCTTCCTCCCTGGGCATCACAGCAGCTATAGTACCCATCCTTACTACCTCATCTAAATTATAATAAATTATTAAGTACACTTAGCACTATTGACTATTTTGCAAAAAAAATAGCATTTCCCATAACTTTCTGGGCCACGGTTACATGAAATACTGTTTTGCACCACAGAGGTGGCAGCAGCTCCTGCTCTCCGCAGCCACAAGGCCTCCACCTTCTCCCCTTGCCCAGCCAGCAGCCACCTCTCACTGCCATTTCCCTCAGGATAAGGCTGCATTTCGGCCACTGCAGGAACAGGCAGGCACGGCCCAACCCCAGGATGTTTCTTGAAGTCTAGAGACTTGCCGCCTTGATGGAGGACATTAACTGTCCCACCGTCACTCCACCAGCACTAGGCCGCCCCTCGCTGCCTCCACACAGCCGGGTGGAGGATCTGGGGGCAGCGCGGCCCAGGGGGAGCAGTGCGGGGGCAGTGGGAAGGGGACTGGCTTCTCTGGGGAACGCCTTGCTCAGGCCCCGAGCCATCAAATACACCTCACGAGTCACACCTGGGGAGGCGGGGGCTGAGGACTGGAAGGAGTAAAGATTTGTTTGGAACCTGCCTATTTAGGTCATTTTACGTAAATTCAACAGCATGATTTTTTTCTCTGACTTTAACGTGTCCCAATTCATTTTTCCACATTCTCATCGTTGGAGAGATTTGGCATCTCCCTGTATGTGAGAGAGGGAAAGACAGCAATCTTCTGTACCAGCCTGAATGCAGGGCCCATTCATAGAAATATCCTCTTCTAGATAGTGCCTCTTCAAATAGCTGGGAACACATTAAGCGTTTGAAATACTTACTTGGCAGTGAAAATACTGCCCTGGTGCCCCAGACATTATATTTTTTGGTTGTAATCAATGCTTTATAGCACCAAATGTTTATTGCTATACAGAAGGGAGGGAGGCCAAAAGAGGAAAAAGAAAAAAAAAGAAAAAAAAAAAAAAAGGATGAATCTACATCATTCCATTCAATACCGAGAGCCCTTGCTTGGACATCTTGAGGTCTCTTCCAACCTAGAAATTCTGTGATTCTGTGATTCTGCGTGATTCTGTGACATCACCACACTATAACGTTAATGGATGGAGATGAATTGCTTGATGTTGCCATTAAATTGTGGACTGCGCTTCATTTATGTATGAAAAGCAAAATGTTTGGAATGGCAAAATATTGTGTCTTGGAGATAGAACAACCAACCCCTGTCCCTAGGAAATCTCATCTCTTACGTCTTGGATACATGGTAAAGGCAGAGCCTAAAGCATCTGCTGCAGGATAGGTTTCAAAGAAATCTAATTAATGCCATGTCCAGGAATAACAAAAGCAGATGCATCCGAGACAAAGTCACTGACAAGAGATCAATTTGTTGAGCCAACATAATTTTAGCCTGGGAAGAAAAAAGTTTGGAAAACTCTTTATTAAAGAATCATGTATGTTTTCAATGACAAATTATGGTAAAGGATTAAGTGAATCATATCTCAGAGAAAAACCAAAAATGATGACGAATGAGAAAAAGTACCTGTAAGAAGGGTTCCTATCCTGACTTAAACAAAATCTTGCAACTGTGAAGGTTAATGTATTAAAGAATGGCTGAAGACGTCCCAGTGAGTAGACTAGTGCACTGAGGTGGTATAAATATTTTAGAGTCTGCTGATAGCATTGACATTGATTAAAACCCTAATCAAGGCCTCAAAATACTGAGAGCAGATACCAGTGTCTTTTCTGCTTGAATTTAGAGCCAAAGCAAGCTGACATCTACCTTGGAATCTGGATGGTTTCGTTGCTCATGTTGATCAGGATAAAATCACATCAATCTACAATAAACTGTTCTGTCACCTAAAAAAGAGGGAATATATCACTTTTTTTTTTTTTTTTTTTTTTTTTTTTTACTACTGCCATTTTGCAGCTTTGCAGCCTGATTAAATAAAAACAAATTCCGGCTCATTTTCGAGTGCAGGAGATCCAATCTTTTACTGTTGCATTTATAGCATACCAGCATACCTTTTAAGGTGGTTTTTACTTTATTGATTGGCATTGCCCAAATCTATTTCACAGCATCTCCCCAAAGGATTAAAATCACAGAGGGAGATAAGCAAAAAAAAAAAAAAATCAAGTTCATCATGTTTAGAATCACTTCTCAGTATCTGTGCTGCCTCTCTTCCCAAACACCTTTTGCTGATAGGTTGCAATCACAGAATGACTCTGTAAAGATGCAATGGCAATGAGGTTTGCTCTGAGTGCTGCAATACATGTCTGAAAGATTAATACTTTGATTAAAAGAACCTAGATTGAATTTTCTGATAGAAAATTGTTCACAAGCTCATATATCTCTTATTCTTTGATCCTAGGTCGGAATTCTTGCTTACTGGGAAACACTATGTGTAAAGGAGTAAAAGAGAATGGCGGTGCTAAACCTACACCGTGCTGAGACTTTTTGTGGATAAGTGGTAGATGGCGGCACGAAACAAGCTGGCAGGCTCAGGCTTCATCTTCCTTTCAGTACCAGTTCACACAACAGCACTCCTCCTTGATCAGTTCATAAGTCTCCATAAATAACAAGTGATTTCATTGCACTGTCCAGTAAATATTTTACTTCTGACAGGTCATGTTTCAGGAATTAAAACAGATATGACACAGATCACAAGTAACACGTTCATTCATTTTGACTTACAATTAAAAAATTGTCACCTCAGAGTCATTAAAGGCATCCAAGGAGGCTGTTTTTTTCAGGTCCCCCCCTCACCTTCCTTAGCAGAGGCATGCACTAGAACAATCTTTTGATCACATATTTATGGAGTACTACAGTCTAGTGGGTAGAGAGGAATCTGGCAATGAGGCTTCCTGAATTTTACTTTTAAGCTCAGCCATTGATCTCTCTGTTGCTTTTGGCAAGTCACTTCTTGCATTAGAGTTGATCTAAGCGTAAAATACTGTAAATAATGTAGGTGCGCTAAAGCCCCTTTAATCTCTATAAATTATTTTGCAGGATTTAGGCAAAACAGATGCCCAAACACCACTGTGATGGGAGAGAGATAAAATCCCAGCTCAACTAGAATACCTAGTACAGTGTTTATTGAGGTTTCAAGGGTCAGTCTCGAAACAAGCATTTTTCAATTATCAATTGGGTACTACTTGCACCTCCCTGATTTTTTTCATTAAAATGTTTCCTTCAGTCACTGACAAAGTGACAGATGCTGTTAAGTGCTAATAGCAAGGGCAGCTTTCTTTCTTTCGTTTTTTTTTGTCTCATGCCTGATTTTCCATCAAGTTCAATCCTGAATAGCCCTTTTACATTATGATTTTACATTCACTTTGAACAGACATAAATAAGAATGTGGTTTAAGGCTGTGAAGAAGTAAGCTTTTGATGCAGAAATTTGAATGGTTCTGCAACTGTTATTTAGCTTTCATTTTAGTATCCTGAGATGGGATGACAGGACACGTCCTATCTCCAGCATCCCATAATTACTACAAATATGCAGGCAGGTGGCTATTTTCAGCTGGTAATTTCTGTGCTGCTTATATGCAACAGCAGTAGAAAAAGAAGAGATTAAGCTATACATCAGACTCAGAAGGATGCTCCATGCTTGAGAGACAACAAAAAAGAAGCCTTCAAGGTACTTAATGAAACACAGACATCACTCCAAGTATCAGTAGAATGCACAAGGATAGACAAAAGAAGCCAGTATGCTGAAGAGCTCCGAAATGAGGAGAAGAAATTTGGATTCGGTGTCCAAAAACAGAATAAAAAGATATTAAATTGATGCAGGGTGACATAAAACACAGGAAGTAAGGAAAACATAGCGACAACATGGCTAGATTACAGTAATGTAGACTCCTAAGAGGTAACAGGTGCATTTTTAAGCATGAAGTAAATGCTGAGAAACAAAGATGGTAACATTATGAAATAATAATTAAAAATTAGAAGTGTAAAACCAAAAAAACCTAAGGCATGCTTTTTTTATTATTATTATTATTCACTTCATGTGATACTGCTTCTTTATATCACTCTAATCTTTCATACCCATATACCTGCAGCATTTGGCTGGAGTCTCTCAGCGTAATGCCCTTTTTCTGTTCCGTGCTCTCAAATGTTACATCCGCAAATACAATTCAGGCTACATCTATGATGTCTTCTTACTCTTTTCTATACTCCAGAGCCAATTTTGTTCAGATTAAGAGAGTGAGCTGTATTTGTGACCTCTCCTCCTGGACCTCTATGATGCTACTTCCATGAAATGCCTACATACCAAGGAGAGAGCTCTTGAACACCCTCATTCCTAACGTCCTCCCTTATTTCTCCCGTAAAACAAACCATGAAGGTATCTATAATCTCAGCATCCCTACCCTGTCCACTCCTTTGGGACACAGTTTCTTTTCTAATACCAAATCTCCCTACTATCTCCTATGCAGAGTATGCCAAAGCCTTACAGAACTTCTCTGCATGACACACGGAATATGTCATTATGCAACCTTTCCCACTAATTTCTGAAAACATCTTTTACCTAACAGATTTTCGTACATGCCATTTCTTCAGGCACTTCCTCCTCCTCTGTTGCCTCAAACATGAACTGCCTATCTTCATGTTCAAAGCTCTTCTTAGCCTGTGTCTATCTTACTTCGTTCTCACTGAGTACTAAGGAGGTCAATCCCTGCCTCAAGACCTCACCATCTTTCATCTGTTTGTTACATTTTAAACAAGCACTTCTTCCGCTACCACTCTCACACTGGAAGAAGTCCCATAAATATCCATCAAATTATTCCATTATACATCTCTAAACACCTCTCTAAACCACACTGATGCTCACAAAATTCTTCAAGTATAAGTTACTTGTTTTGTAAGACCACAGTCAGCTAATACAGATTTGTATACTCCTGTATGTTTAAATCTCTTGTATCCTCTCACAAACAGAGAGCTTGTAGAGTTGCTTTTTGATCTGTGTTCATACTGTGCTTGGCATATATACGTGAATTTCCAGATGATACTGCCATGGCCACAGTTCCTATGTTCCTTATTGTTATAAATGTTACAGTGCTAAATCATTATGGCATAAAAAGGCCTGTAATAGGTAGAATGAGGACCTTGTCCACGGAGCCAAGATGTAAATCCTGGACCTTCTTAATTTTTTTTTTTAATATATGTATATACATATATATATACCTGAGTTTATGAGGAAGCACTAATGAATTGTACCACAAAACAGATACTGATTTATAGACTGACACACCGAAAGCTTCTTGGAATTACCCATATATGACTAGACTAACATCCATTGCTAAAAGAAAAAGAGTACTTCCTTGCAATTTTGGTCTCTTGCATTTTTATAAACGTTTCTCTTCATCAAACAGGAAAGGTGAAGAAACCTATATTCTAATTCAGAACAGGAAGTTTGTTTGGAGGATTATGTGCTTTTTTGTTGTTGTTTTAATATTAACAGTGTATAGGTTTTTCATTACGATCAAAATTTAGTGTAAATGAATCAACAAAATGCTGAAGCTTCCAGTACTTCAGAAGTGCTCAGTAGAATACAGATTCACTCATTTACCAGATTTTGACATATGTTTGATACCTCAAAGTCATATTTTAAAATAAGCGATAACTCCGGAAAAGCTCAGCGTTCTAAGTGAAATCATTATTCTGCAGACTGAACCTAATGCTGAGGTAATGTCGAGTCTGACCTTTCCAAATAAATCTCTCTTAATAAATGTTCCTCTCTACTCTCTGGAACAACAGAAGCCTCCAAGGCAGCAACAGACTAGGAAGGAGGGCAAGATGCAATAGTGAAGCAAGAGACAACGTGATTTAAAGGTGAAAGGATCTGGACATGACCCTACTGGGCAAAGGGAGGCAGAGAGGCTACATTTTTCATGAGTGCCTAGGGCATCTTGTTTGCAGCCTGAACCTCTGGTGAACAGCTCAGTGTTCCTGTCTTCTATTTTTGAATTTTATCAACCTGATTTTTGTGTCAGAGAGATGAAAGTTACACCGGTTGCTGTACATCAGTTTCCATCAGGGAATTACCAGTACATATACTAGCCATTCATAATACCACTAGAGGTGCTATTATTTTTACCAGCATCAGTAAGTTTTAATTCCCAGGTATAAAAGAACACTTCTTTAAAAAGTTCTGTATAAATATAAAATGAAATAATCCCACACAGACCCATTTTCCGTAGGTTGATGCTTCATTTTTCCAATAAATCAGGGATAAAGGATTGCAACGGAAGTGAGACAGAAATGATGCTAATAACCTAACTGAAATGAATATTTGAGAAGAGATTTCCTGAATGAGGATTAAACAAAGGAGGCATAGCAGGGGAGCCATCCAGAGTCTTCTGGGCAGCACTAAGAATCCACATAGGGCACTTTGGTGGAGTTCTTAAACAAATTGGGCCACTTACTGAGTCCTGCAAAAGTTCCTTTCAGATATAATAGGCTGTAATGGTTCCTCCTTTGTTAGCCTGAGTATCTCAGACAAAGCAACTCCAGTTAGACACTGGTTCTGATTGGACACCTGTAGAGGTAATAGCATTCAATGACACATCTTCTGAGTGACAGGACAAATACAAAAGGACTTTTCAATTGCATCTAGGATGAGGTTAAGACACACAGACAGAATTACACACAGCAGAAATGCTGACAGAGAAGCACAGCAGAAAATCAACTCGCTCATCAAATTTGAAGCCCAGAACTGTACAGTTAGCCTGAGGTTTCAAAGCAAAGCTGTCTGCTCAGTGACATGCTGCTGTTGCTCCTGGTAGGTCTCCACTATCCAAGTACCAGCAGGGCCCCACACTGGTTAGTCAGTTTATACTCTTTATTCAATGAGCTGATACTTCAAAGATAATTCTGGGTTGCTGTTATTTTTCTCCTTCAGACACTGAAAGGATTATTTAACAGTTTGGAAGGAAGCACACTGCAATGTCTTCTAAAATCCTTCTTGTACGTTTGGTACATAGAGGACAGAAACTGACCCACGCTGAGGTAATACTCCCGTTATGCATTCCTAGGTAATGAGTTTTATCTCTCAGGATCAATTTTCCATTAATCACATTCAGTGCACCATCCAACTTTTAAATTAATTTGACCTGTGAACCCAAGGTGTTCTGAGGCTGCTTTTTAAACTACTGGAATGTAATGTCAACATAACACAGAAAAATTATAGCAGCAAGACTTTAATGACCAAACTGATGCTTACTAAAGAATTTTAAGGCAGTAAAGGCAAGCAGAGTAAATTTGGGAGATACTAGAAGAAAAATTTAGGTATTTTCTGCTGTTCCTAAGTCAGTAAGATAAGCAATCTAAAGCTGCATTTATCAGTATTGTCTGAGTCAAGAAAAGCAAGAGTGCTGTGTTATTGATCTGCAAGAAGTTTATTTTTTCTACTTTGTGATGTTAAAGGAATCAATCTCTTAACTAAAGAAAAAATAACAGTATTGATAATCAAAATCATGGCTTTGCTTTTGTAGAACATTGAGTAGGTTGTACTAGTAGTATAATAACCTAAGTGCCAGGTTTGATTGTGTCTTTGACATGCCAACTGGTAAGCTATGATTACTACAATCAATTCTTAACCATAAAAGAGAGATCTCCAAAATGGTCAGTAGGACAAGCAAATTATCAGGCATCTAATTAGTATCTTACTGCCGTGTGTGGCACGGGTATATTTTATTAAACACAGACCAATCATTCACATAATCAAGGAAATGTAAATGAAGTAACTACTCAGTATCAGCTAAAATTACATTTCTAGGCCCATATATGTAGGTGAATAGATGAAGGTGCAGTCCTACCTGCTCTATTTAATTTGGGAGCTAGAGGGGTGGTGGTGTCTGTTTTTTTGTTTGTTTCTTTCTTTCTTTTTCCAGCATGGTTTCTTAATGGTCATTGCTTTGGTTTAAGCACAAATGAGTCGTGAAAAACTGACTCCACGGTCAGTAAGATTGTAAAGTAGGTATGTTTATTCAGCGCTGGGCAGCACGGGGGGGTAGTCCCACCAAAGTCGTGCGCAACAATTTGCTCGCTTGCATTCTCTTTTATCCCCTAAAATATTACATATGCATTAAGTTTCATAACACACCTATGCATATTCATTTCCTAGCTCCACCCAGCCCTGCTTCGTATGCTAATTATCTTATCAGTCCTTCTGTGCTTGCGTAGTATTCTCTGGTGGTCGTCCGGGTGGCCATCAGGATGAAGTAAGACATCTTCCTCAGAGTTGAACTTTTAACCTCTTCTCCTTGCGCATGCTCCCTGAGGCCTTGGTCACAATCTGGGCCATAAGGTTGGTTTGGTCTGGTTCTCGGGATCCAAGAGGCTCCTGTTACCTCAACGCCTTGCATGTTTACCTTATCCCTTATAAACAGTCTTCCTTATCTCTGAGCCCTTGCTCACAGTCCGAACAACAGGGTTAGGTTTACCTGGTTCTTGGAGCCCCAGGGGCTCATCTGGAGGCCTAAGCGCAGCACAGGCCCAGTACATTGCAAACGTAGCACATATTAAGCAATGAGTGTTGTCTATATATTTATTCTTAATTCTCAATCAGTCACTCTGTAATTTCTAATCCCATGTTTCACAAAAAGCTGCTATACCAAGAAAAACCTTACTGCAAAAAAATGCTTAAACTGCTACAATGATAACCTTTGCCAGAATCCTGTATCTAGCTACAGTTAACAAGTATTAAACTCTTCCTATTTATCTAGAAATATACAACAAAAAATACAAGACATTTCCACAAACCTTTAATTTCTAGTAAATCACTATCAGAAAACATCAATCAACTTCTCAAATATCAACGTTTATAGCTATGATATTGGTTTAACCCGGCCGGCAGCTGAACACCACACAGCCATTCGCTCACCCTCTCCCCTCCCTCTCTGGGATGGGTGAGAGAAACGGGAAAGTGAAGCCTGTGGGTTGAGATAAAGACAGTTTATTAAGATAGAAAATAATAATAATAATAATATGTACAAACAAGTGATGCACAATGCAATTGCTCACCACCCGCTGACCGATGCCCAGCCCAACCCCGAGCAGCCGGCCCCCCCACCCCGGCTAGCCACCCCTATATATTATTCAGCATGACCCCAGATGGTATGGAATACCCCTTTGGCCAGTTTGGGTCAGCTGTCCTGGGGCTCTCCCCTCCCAGCTCTTGCTGCCCCCCCAGCCTGCCCGCTGGCAGGACAGAGTGAGGAGCTGAAAAGTCCTTGGCTTGGTGTAAGCACTGCTCTGCAGCAATTAAAACATCAGCATGTTATCAGCACTCTTCTCATCCTAATCCAAAACATAGCACCCTACCAGCTACTAGGAGGAAAAATAACTCTGTCCTAACTGAAACCAGGACAGATATGCAAGTCACAACTATTGTAGGAGTCATACAGAAATTAAAGATTTGCACCGATGAATTTCGATTTGAAAATACTGAAAATACACTAGTAAATGTATTTTGTTCCAACAAAAATATTATCTCAAAGACATAATCTACCATGTCATTGAAAAAAAGAAACGTAAAACAGGACATCCAGGTTAGTCAGGGAAATCAGAAAGCAGAGACACGCTGATTACTTAATCTCAATGTGCCTTTGAGTGCTTGTTAGCATTGGGTCAGAGGTTGGACTCAGTGATCTTGGAGGTCTCTTCCAACCTAGATGATTCTGTGATTCTGTGATACTTAAGTACTACTTTAGTACAGTAGCTTTCTACGCACAAGGGGCTATCTGAAAATATCCGTTATGTCTTTACACCCGTAGTAAAGGAGAAAAAACAGGCATTAGTATACAGTCAAGACTAACAAAGCATACTTGGGAGCTCGAAACCGCAAAATCACAACTATTTCCTAAACTGGCACTGGTCATAACACCAATGCAATTGGCTATTGCACAATTGAATTCATAGCTTTAGGAAAGCTCCCAGAACCCTTACCTCTAGCAGCTCAACAGAAGTAAACATTGTGCCCTGCTATTGTTCCTCTTCCACCTTGGAAAATGGTGCACACACTCACTCCCTTTAGCTACAGTAATGCACTATACCAGGAAAAATATATACAGGGCTTACGAAAATTGCAGCTAACACAGGATGCTGCAATACATCTCTCTTATGCACATTTGTAAATCATCCTCTTTTATTTCTGAAAGAAAAACCCCAACCTATTACATGTTCTTCTCTTTCCTTCTTTTCTTCTTGAAAAAAGGCAGGTAGTATGACCACATAACAGATGTTAGTTGGATCACATGGCAGGATGCAGTACTACTAGGATGCTTGTCTTCTATCATTCAAGTACAGAGCGTGGCCAAGCATGCTTTACAGAACAGATGATAATTCTAGCCTGTAATGAGCAAAAATAGAGTTTTTCTTTCTAACTGAAGAGCTGAAAAAAAATATAAAAAGATAGCTTTACTTTTGTATGTCATGTGCAAGAAGGAATTTCTCCTTTTTCAAGTAAATCAGATTTTTACCTCTGTATATCTCTACAGAATCATCATCTCCTGAAGGGTAGCCCATGTCATTACAAGGTTCATTCTAAAAGCTCCACTTCTAGAAGTATTTTCAGTCTGTAGTATTTAACTAAACCTCATACAGTTACTCCAAAATTTCAGACAGCCCATTTTATTACATGCAGAATGGTCAAAAATAGCATTCACTGAAAATGAAATAATATTGCTCTTACAGCAAAGTAGACAAAGATTACATTTCAGATAACTATGAACTAGTTATTATGATGATTATTAAAAGCACACCAGGAAATTCTGACAAACATAGGTAGGCAACCTTTAAGTACAAAGCTCAGAAAAAAAAAAAAAAGATTCATTCAAAGGTAAAGTTTTAAAAGTAGAGTTTTACATTGTCTCATTATGACAGGGGTTCCTATTAAAAATGCTAAATGCATTAGAAGCACTACAGTAATTTAGCAGCTCTTTTTGTGTATCCATGGCACAGCGTGTCTCCACTGAAGTGGAAGAGGATACAGCTAACACCAACTTTAACCTTTTCTGTGTGGTTAAAGTTTCGCTTTTAAACCAAGTGGAAAGATTGTTGGTTCATATGAATATTTGGACACCAAATCATAGGAAGAAATAGTTAACAGTTGTTAAGGTTTTTAAGTAACATAACAGTCACTGAGTCAGCCTCTTCAGTAACATAATATGATCATAGCTGATTACCTTAGTAGATTTTGACTACTGAAAGGCAATAAAACTGGGCACTATAAACATGTTTGGCTTCAAAATTCACCATAATTGAAGTATTATTCTGATTAATGCATAACTTAAAAATAATTCATTTCAAGCTAAATTTTGCTTTATAAACAGGCAATTGAAAGAAAAACACAAAATTGAAAACGTAAGGAAACAGTTTGATGAAAACCTGTCGTAAGTGGCTCTCATTTGTTATAGTTCCTGAAGATAACCTGTACTCAGGTATACTAAACCGATAGATTTATCTCATTACTTAGTAAGACTTAAACAAAAAATAAACAACAAAAAACATGCCTGCCAGCATAGACAAAACCTATATATTTATTCAAATAGACAGAATTACTGTCTAGTGACAAAACTGTTATTCCACCTGACATCTTCTTAAAACTAACCACTATAGTGATTAATTCGCATACTTCTGAGCTACCTGTTCAATTACTAAATCACATTGAGAGCATGTAAAGATGACGACTTATTTTGCCATTCAAACAATGTGAAGATACTCCATTAGGTCTTCACCATTCAGTGTCTCTCTCATTTGGACAGTTGAGGGAAATTCAGAGTTTTTATAAAATAATGTATGCACTTGGTCACCAGTTTACTATAAAAAGTCCTTCTTAATAATTTCCAGGATCAAAAACTGCTATCGTAGACACTTAAAATGCTTAAATGCTTATTTATGCTTAAAGGAACATGCTTATTTATGCTTAAATAAACATGCTTGACTGTTGAAATTTGCTAAACCAAGTGATACTTGCTACGCAGAAGTGCACTACTCAGAAATGTCACCTTAAGTAGGTCAAACTTCCAATAATCACATTCAAATGTAAACTTACTATTAAACAAAGTAAATAATGCAGAGCTCAAGCCCCCTCTGTTTTAGACACTGTCCCTTCATTATGTAGTCTCTTTCTGAGGCTTAGTTTAATGAATGTACTGAGTTTTGAATTTACTTCATACCCTTTTTTTCTGTGCCAAAAAGTTCACTTGCGTCACAAAGACAGTCAGCAAAATGCCCAACATTTTAATTTTTTGTATGCCAAGAATGAAGGAAAAGATTAAACACACTATAATGAACTACTTGCCAGCCAATGCCTTATCCCAGAACGTGAACCGTACTTGTGGAGAAGGAAGGAGTTTGATTCACTTTTTTCAAGGCTTGTCTTTGACTCTTACGCTCAGGAAAACCAGCTAAAAATATAGATGTTATCTATATTTTTACATTGTCTAGTGCAATGGGACTAGGGCCTCTGAGAAGCTTGCAGTGCAAATAATATAGTAAATAACAATGACACATACTTTTTAACTGCAGAAACTCATCAGCCATGCTAAAACATACATCACATACACTGCTATCATCTCTCTCTGTTCATTAAAAGAGAATGAATCCTGAGGGAGGCATCATTGAATACAGATCCGTCTCCAACACACCAAATCATATCCTGAGCCTGCAGAAAAACTAATAAAGTCATATTAAACACATTCCAAAAGTTCCCTTGGCTTAGTCCGTATCACTTGGGCAATTTATAATTTAAAGGGGAATATGAGATTAGAGAGAGATGGAAATAATGCGATCTGGAATTTGAAACAACAGTTTAACTGTTCTGTCATACTCAAAGGATATATTAAAGTAAATATTACTGAAATTTACTTATAGAGAACTCTAAGGTTCTCTTTGATCTCACTTCCACAAATCACATGTCCAGTAAAGTTACTCTCAAATAAATGACAAAAATATACTATTTACAAAATTAACAGTCAAACCTACAACATTTTAAAGATGTGTCATAGCGATCACATATATGTACATATTACATCCACACTAATAATCAATAGCATCCTTACTCATGGGCCTGAGGGGGCTTTTAAGTGCCAGTGCCTGAGATGCACTCTGTCCTTGTCTGAGCTTTGAACTTTAAATGGTATAGCAATATAGTTTTATTATTTTAATCAAAGAGCTCAGTATGTGATCTATCAAGCGGCTTTTTCCGTAAGTATTGATGCTATATTCATAAGTGCACTGATATTCAGCTTCTGTAAAAGAGTGAAGTATTTTTCATTAAACCCTAAAACACTGCACAAATTCCTTACTGTGTTTTTGAGATGATTCAGATTACATCAACCCTCACTTCTGTTCAAGAGGAACAGAGGTGCGGATGCTACCCTGATGCTGTACAGACACACTCCCGTTCTGAGCAGAGCTGTTTTGCCACGAGTTCTCCTGTAGGCTAGAACAATGCAACTCCATACACTAGTAAACTTTACAGTGATAATCCACAAAATTATAAAATTTAAATAAAAGACTGCCCATTTTGCCCTTCCAGAGAAATATAACTTCTCGATATTTTCTTCTCAGCAAAGAGAAGTGCTGTTAAGGGCCAGTGAGATGAATAGGCTTGGTGTGAAATACAAATGACAACTTTGGGTTCAGATCTTTTATTCTGATGCTAATACAAAATTTATTTTTATTTGGCTCAAATTGACAATACTTAGTATTGACTACAAGTAAAGGTCTTTAGATAGAGCTATTGGTAAATCCTAAAACATTGTTTTAAAAGGAGTATCTCCCTTGGAAACTAACAAAGAAGGTGCATTTGGGGCAACAAAAGCTTTTCAAAACTTTGTTCTTTTTTCGATGAAATTACCATGGAAGATTAATCTAAAAAATATGCAAAAACCTAGGTGCTATTTTAATCCACAAAGAAATAATTCTAGCATGCTTTATTTTGAATGGTACCAGGGGAGACATTCAGATTTATTCTTTCAGATTAACACCTTACATCAGGGTATGGCGAGAGGAAAAATAAACTTGTGCATATCGTATCGGTCTAAATCTGTGAATGCTCTCTCAATGTATCTTGGAAATAAAAAATCTGGGAACTCTTCAAATAAAACTATTATTAATATTTTTAAATATGCTAAGAAACAAACTTCACCAAAGCCACGTTAATCTAACATTAGCTGAATGTCTTTCAAAACTAAACAATATACTGGTTCTAGCTTTTTCCAGAGCAACTACAGAACTTCTCAAGCACAAGATTTGCTTATTCAAACAGATGGAATGGCTGCTAGCTCTATTTTCCTATCTGAAGATTTCAAAAGCAAGTCTTTATTGTACATTTGAAGGACAGGCTTATCCTAGACTTAGAATAAGCTGATTTCCACACATACATTATCCCAAAACAATGGAGTGGAACATTCTTTGGTGCTTTTCATTTGTTCAAGGAGGATATATATATATAATATATATATATAAATACACATATGTATATGCTGCAGACAGCTACTGCATTGTCAGTTAATGTCTGAAAACGAACAGGAAAATCTGCATCTTTGAGTACTACGGAGGCTGTACAGAAGCAACTGTAGCAAAATTATTTATTGACTGGGCTTACAATGTTGACGAATACTCCTGAAAATATTTAAAAAAAAAATAAAATTAGCCTTAATGTTCAGTAACAATTTGCACTTAAGAATACATTGACAGTGGAAAGCTCAAATTTTTGCTGCCTGCTGCCAAAGCACTCAATACTGCTGTAAAGGAAGCAGAAATATCACGTCTTGGCATAGTAATTCCAAGGGAGCTTTCTAACTCCTCAAATTCCCTCAAGTGACTTGGTTCAATAAACCTATGACAAAATTATGGACTAATGAAAAATCATGGAGACTTGCACATTTCATGAACAATTCTTCAAGCAGATCCTTGGCTTCTATATTATGTAGTGTAAACTTCTACCTTCCCATGCTTCTAAGCCACAGAACAGGCACAAAAATCAAAGGCAAGTAATTCCTAATTATATAGCCAATTATCTATATTCTCAGAAGCTGTGTTATAGATGGTAGTAGCAGCTAGTATCTCCTCAAAATCATCATGGCTTTTCAGGGCCCGCACTGTTTGTTTAGTTTTATCCTGAGTATGTAGGAAAAACAATACATTTGGAGACCTGAAACAACAACACTTCTTTCCTCATGGTTGAAATCCTAGCTTCACTGAAGGCTACAGGAGCTCTGACACATGCTTCAGACAAACAGCATTTTTTTCCAATTCCTGTATTTCTTACACTGATTTTTGGCCAGATAGGGTTCACTGACAGGATACTAGAAAACTTGCTTAATCTGATGAAGAAACTTATACCTGAAACTCATAATTAAAAAAAAAAAAATGCCACCCTGTACTCACACCGTTGTTTATCAGAAATGCATTATGCTGCGTACAACACACAAGCATTCAGTAAATAATAGATGACGAACAGTAACCAAAGAAATTTAGCTTGGACCTTTCTAAAATTTCTGTACTATTTCTTTTCAGCATCTCAGCAAGCTCTACTCATGGCTCAGCTGATGTTCTTTCACACCAGGTAGAGCAGAATGCGAGACCGAGTGCACGAGCACGGCCTTCACACCACCACTTCAGTCTCCTCATGCATGGCTAGCCACCATGCCACCTGCTGCCCTACAGGCCTGCACCACTGCCAGCCTACACGACACAGGAAGGGACAGTTTGGCAGCAATGCATTTGCTTCCAGCAAAGATGGACAGCGCTCCCTCCTTGTCTCAGAGGAAGTTAGAGCTCATAAATCCTCAAGAGCAGTACAAGGAATATTCACCGGGCTCCGCTCTCCTCCCTTCACTCGTTTTATTCAAGACATTTAGTTCAGGTCAATCTCTTAAAGAACTGAGGAATTTCCTAACAGGAAACTAAACCTACCTAGGAATGACCACAACAAATAGCTGAACAGTTTAAATGAATCACAGAATGTTTATCAGTCTGTCTCACTAATTGTTAAAGTAGGAATGAGTGCAACAACGAAAACAAGATTGTTAGCTAACTTTATCATTCTTGTGAGATTCAGTCAAACATGTATGGCTTTTCTGAAGGAAGGGAAAGAAGCTGCCTAAGAAATTAAATATGGAATTAAGTAGCATGATTTTGTTCTCTTATTAAGTGTTTAGAATAAAATCTCTGTCGTGATACTACTGCCTTGCAAGTAACACCATAATTCTTAGTAATTCTGAGCTTCCAGGCTTGGGATTGGCTTAGAAGCAATGGAAAGGCTTTGCTCCCTTCAGCAGCCTTTGGGAGGGCAGGAAAACACGTTAATTTACACTATCATACACTGCCTTTTCACATACAAGTGATTTCCACCTTGGGAACTTGTGCACAGTTACTGAAGGCTTCAGCAATACTTGCTTAAGCAATGCTACTGACCCAATGGAGAGACCAAAATACCTACACCAGGAAAAGTTTCTCACAAATAGAATTATTTGTGAGAAAGTCTTGGCTGTTTAACCTGAAAACGGCTACTTCATCACCACACCCCACTCCTCTTATCTATCTATGTTGACTGTAAATATCCTGAACCGGCGATTGCCTCTCACTGTCTGTGTCCAGAACCTCCCACAACATGGGAACCTCAGCTGGAACTTCTCACATCTGCTGCCTCCAACGCAACAGAGCTCAAGTGTGTAAAACCATCATCAGCTAGCTTGAATTTGTTTTCTAATGGAAGCTTTTTACCCAACCCACAATCTCCCACAGCAGCATGTTTTACCATAGAAGAATTAAAAACATCCCCCACAATTACCAACAGAGAAGACAGTAATTGTGTTTAGATGTCAGAGGTTTAAGCATGCAGTCAATCCACAATTCTACCATTATTTAGTGATAAACCTAGATTACAAAACCAATCAATAATAATTTATCAACAACTATATCGTCTTTGAATATTCAGTCTCACATCCGAGTATCTCATCTTCAGTACTTTCAGTTTCACTTCTGAAAGAGGTCATTGTCATACATTTTGTTGGTATTTCTAAGAAAAACACTAAGTCATTGTTTACTATCTTCACAATTTTCTTGTCTGCATTTTGCAATGTTTGTCTGCTCCTTAAATACTTCAAAATCCTTAAAAATCTTTTAGCTGAAATGTAGGTAGGCACATGATGCCAGTTTTTTTCCTCCATTTTCTCTTGCTTTCTTTTTTTGTTATTGTACCCAACTGTTACTGGGAATTGTACCCAATACCCTCATTTGTCACGTCCTTTATGCTTACGAAGTGCTTTCTGTTTATCTTCATGTCTATTCTTCTTGGAGGCTTCTAGGGCTCCTCTCTTCCCCTTTCTTTAGGGCATGCTAACACATATCTGAGATTTCGATTATGTTATAATGGATAATTATATCCCACTGTTGCTCTAAATACCTTCCATAGTTACAGTCAAAAGATGATTCCAATCCACCTAAAGACTCTCCTCACTGCTGTTTTGTTGGTTGTTAAAATAACATTCAAATATTGCAACCACTCTTTTAAAATACATTCTATCTGGATGCTATTATGAAATCTGAGGGGTGTCAGTGCATTTTTAGTTGAAATTTATTTACAGTGCTTGTCTTTGTTTTGAGAGATCCCCACTCTTAAGTCTCCTGTGCGCTACTAAATTTCAAGGAAACATTCTTTGACTTTATCTCTGCTTTTTACTCCATTAATCCAAGTAAAGACATTTTGTAACTAATACTATTCACAATTTCCAGATCTGACTCCATGTTATCTCTTCCCATGACAGTGACAAATTGACTTTCAGTATGGTTTGGACTAAGCGCTAGAAGACTGAGATTCACTCTGTACATGCTCCCTACTCTTTGAAAAAGGAGAGGCCAATGGAGAGTATCTAACAGAAGTGTATAAAACCACAAACAGTTTGAAGAAAATGAATATATAAAATTTATTCACAATGCAGAACTTGAGCCCGATCAGAAAAAGTAGCAGCAAGTTTAAACAAAAAGGGAATTGTGCAACTTGCTGCCTTGGGTTGTTGCAGAAGCTCAAGGTATCACCGGGTTAAAAAATGGATTTCAATTTAAGAATGACACCCAGGGTTTTGTGGATCTTAAACTTGATGGTCCAAGTACATAGAAACATACAAACCAGCTCCAGAGAGACTGCCAACAACCAAAAACTGAGGAAGTTCCTTGCATGTTTTAACAAAAAATAAAACAAAAACCAACAACAACAAAAAAACTGATCTTCCTGCAAACCTTTTATTACCAAAATTTTTCAGAATGAGAGTACAGATTAGAGAGCTCTGTGCTATATCCTAACATGCTGATGCAGTGACAGAAACATAAGAGGGCCTAAAGGAATTTGTTTCAGTCAGGACAACTCTACTAACGTGAACACTGCAGAGGTAGCTTTTTTTTTTGCACTTAGTGGTGCAGCAGTAATGCTGAGTTGCCATGTCCATAGCCTTTAGAGCACCCATATCTGCACTGATCCCCAGAAAATTCTTTGTAAGAGATGGTCACCAACAGAGGATGTTCACTATAATTTCCCTCTGTTTCTGAAATTACAGATATTTATCTAGGCCAGACTGTAGATAATTTAGTTTAACTTCGTACATGAACCTATACACATATTCTTGAATGTGCATGTGAATACATCACAGTAACGTAAAGAAAACCATTCTCTACATGTTGCATCTACTACGATGTTGCATCTTACAGATTTCTTTTCATGAAAAATCCCCTTAGGGCATCTGCTCAGCATGAAACATGCAAGACTTCAAATAAACATTTATTTTGATCTCGAAGAATCGTACTTCTGTGTAGCCTTACCCATTAAAAAATCCATCCACTACTCTTCTTTAAATTATATTCCACTAACAAATCTGTAATTAAAAATAAATTTAAGGATGATACTACAAATCACCGCAAAGCCCCATCAGTTTTTTTTGTATATCAAAATGAACTATTTGATATTTACAAGCCGCAGACTGTAGAAAATGGTGTATAGTTTTACATCAACACTGACACTTATACATTATTATTGTATTTGTCAGTGGCATTTAGAGCAGTTGGCTTTTTGAAATAAAGCATGTATTCAGTAGAGTATCATTAAGAGCAATTGAATTGCCCTTCATCTGTTTTTGGAGCTCTAAGGACTAAAAAGCGGTGTCTGGAATCTTTATCGGCATCAGCTGCCTTTTTGTTTTGTTCTGCTTAGGCAGTCTTGTCTGAGTTCTCGTACATTAGACTTAAAAACAAAAGGATTTCCAGCAGTAACCTTCTTCTGATGAAGTTCATCATTATCTACTGCTCCTTCTTTCTTAGTGAGTGATGAAAAAAAAATCCCTTATGGGTGTAAGCTCCCTTGAATCAATAGCAACATCTCCATGCACAACAACAGTGCTTTGGTGCCTGTTCATCAAAATATCTGTTCAATAGCAGCATCGACCGTCAGTGGGAACATTCACCTGTCCAAGTTAAGCACTCAGCTCAGCACAACAGTCAACAGGGACCTACTTCTTTACTCCTAACACATCAAATATTCAGGTTTTCAGGCTTATTGCTATGAGGGACAGGGCCTGGTTGTTGTATTTGTGATGGCAGCAATGCTACACTTGAAGTGAAGACATCTGGCAGTTTCCAGGCTGGACAGCTTGTTGCCTATATCAGAGCAAGTGTCACCTTCACGTCTGTCCAGAAAGTGGCTGGAACTTGCTTCCCAGGAAACTTCCCTGCGCTTGCAGGCTGGGCTCAGACCCAGGTATGTGTCCGTTCAGCTGTCACTGGCCTCCCTATCCGGACAGCTTGCAAAGCAATTACTACCTAAGTATGAATTACACACCTTGAACGCAGTCACTTCTCTTTGGCAGCCCCACAAACCCGTCTGTGCCTGCTGGCTTTTTTGACCTCCACTCTCTGGATGGCATTTTATATCACACTTATTGGATATTTAGCTTCTCATTTTCCTCATGTAACTGCTCCAGCCAGACAGTCCAGTTCTTGCTGACTCCATCCTGCCAGCTAATCCCTTCTGGACCAAGCTAAGGATATGCTCCTGACATATGGTTAGCTGGCAAAAGAAGCATGAGCACGTTTTGGTGAACATCTGGAGGGAATACCCCAAGCATAATGACTTTGGCTGGGCTATGAGAAGTGCTCATTATTATATCACTTGAAGCCATCTTGTTGAACTGAGCATTTTAATGGCCAGGTTACAGTGCCTAGAGCAACACAAGTACTGCAAAGAGCTGTCACTGGCAGGAAAAGACACTAATTGGAGTCCTGTTAATTCCCAGCTATATATTCCCCTTCTTCAAATAGGTGGGTTTTTTCCACAATTTTTGCTGAACTCATAGCATGAAACTATCTTGCAAGTGGGGCTTCCAGTACTCTTGTTTGAGTGCTCTCTGAAACAGCATTATCTTGCCAACAACTTTCCAAGCTATAGCTTTATACCATCATGCACAATTGCTAGAAGTGTGGTTGCACAGTCCCATGCTCCTTCCAAACATCCTCACAAATCCCAAGGGCAGAACCCAAACCCTCAGACTGGCTACAATTCTCATTGCTTCTGACCACCTTAGTGACTGGGTCCAAGGAAACACGGACACCAAAGAGGAGCCATTACATCCTGGAAATCAACATTTTATCTGCCTCTTAAACACAAACTAACAAGAAAACAAAAAAGCACCACCAAAACAAAAATGAAACCTATGGAGGCATGCATGTATGCTAGCCTTAATCATGCAGAGGTGGTAGAGCTTGTCACATTTCTTGTACATTGCAGACACCCTAGATTTTGCATCAGAACTGCAGGAGTCCAGCACACATGCACTAGTTGAAAATAACCTCCATCCCAGAACCCTGAAGAAGGCAACAAATTATGCCACTGATCCTGAAATAATTATATCCTAGATCTATTAGCTGAAGCTTGAGAACTGTATGACTGGAGAACAGCAAATGCTGTATCTGCAGATAAAAACACAAGCCTCAACAGACTTGTTGGAGGGGTCTCAAGCCTTTACTGAATATTTCTGAGAAAAAGTATAAAGACAGAGGTAACAGAGAAAAATATAACATGCATATATCAAGTTGACAGATCAAGTCAAATTAATCCAATAATTAAAGTTACTCTTAGAAGAAATGGCAGAGCTTCCATCTGAACTTCATTACACCATTTAAATGGAAAGCTGGAAATAAGGAGTAGTTACTGTGAACTGTAAATAAAGGAACTGACCTCACTGTAGCAAGTGTACATGAAAGCAAAGCAAAGCAGAGAGAGTTCCTAGTGGAATCCCTTAAGACCTATCATCTTATTTAACCTTTTCATCAGTCTCTTTGACAAATACAGTAGATGCAAGGCTAATGAAATAGTTTGACATGAGAAGACATCATCAGAACAGAGCACGATTTTTATAAATTTAATATAGATAAAAACAAAGTAGAACGATAGAAATGAAATAAAATACGCAAAGCCAAACACAGAGGAAATAAATGTGAGAAATTCTACCCTAATGTGGCAGTTACCTTTTTTTGTTCATTTTTCCCCAAAAGTCAGAGGACAATGACATACAAGTTGATAATTCTCCTCTGAAATATAGCTATAAAAAATAAAAAAATAAAAAGCAATCTGTGGATGCCTCATGTGACATACTTTCAGTAGACATAGGGAGGCACTGGGCCATTACCCAAAACATGAGTAAGAATGTCCAACAATGCACGTTCATCCTTCTCTCCCATGCCAAAAACAGTTTAACGGAACTGAGGCACTGACAAAGGTCTTTGCTTGGATGAGCACATCTGATATTTTTACAGACCAAAAAGCTCTCCATTCATTCTGACTACCACAGTGGGGTCTAAGAAAGGATATGTATCTTTTGGTAAATGCCTCGCTGAGATAAGGAAAATAAAACAATTACTGAAGCTGAAGCCCAGTGCTGTCACCAGAACACTTAGGTAAAAGTGTCCAGGAACAAACACACTGAAAAGAGCAAGATCCCAAATCACTTGCTTTGCCATCTTTTTGTTTCTCTTTCAGCTTAGGTTGTTGTTGCTGGATTATTTTTTTTCTGCTTGTGTTTATAATGCCTGAAATGTGATGTCTACATAGACAAGTTGTGTGTACGTCGAAGACTGAAAATGCATTATAAGGCAAATTCATATACAGATGAGACCACAAAGATCCATTGGGCCTACAGTGTCTTGTCGACTGTACTGGACAACAACAGTTTATTGGTACATTCTCAGAATTTACTCTGAGAATGGTGTTTTTTTAAGGGTGTTTTGCAGTCATATTTACCAGAACAGAGCAATCAGGTTACTGCACTGGTGACAGGATAAAAGACTAAGTCACATATAAACTGGAAACAGTCTGTTGTTGAAATAAATTATGTGTGAGGTCCTCTGAGACAAGGGCCAGAACTCAGCCTGAACAGGATTCCTTTTAGCCCTGTGTCCCACAACCACCAATTATCATCAACAGCTGTGTCACAGTTAAAAAAGGACTTCTCTAGAGCATAAGGACCTCTGACCCTTTATCAAAGGCCCCTGGAGCTTTCAGGATAAACAGATTTTGCCAGCAAGTCAAATATTGTGTTAAGAAGAGACACGGTACTCTCATATTTCTAAAGTTCCTCCAGCTAACATTTATTATTTTAACTTTCTTTTCACCAAAGCTTCAGTTACAATTCTTAACAGAGACTTCTCATTGAGAGGAAGTTAGTGTATTCACAGAGGGAGACAGAGCTGGAACTGTAAAGGACTGTAAGACATCCATGCCCTGCTTTTTAGTTCAAATATTACCCATTCAAAACCATTAGGTTTATTTAAGAGCATACAATGCAGTGAGAGAAAACAAGTCTGTTATCAGCCTATGTCAGAGAGATCTGAAGAACACAAGCACTCTTGTAGGAACCAAATTTCTAGATGATTTCAGTTCTGTATGACAAATTGAAGTAGAAACCTTTGCAGCATAAAACCTTCAAGACTTCTGGATCAGACACACCATTTTGGAAGGCTTCTAGAATCTCAAATTCAAGATTTGTGTTTAATTGAAATCAGTGATTTTGGGGCTGCAGAAAAACATAGAAAACTCTGATAGAAATGCAGTGGGGTAATGTAGAGAGGAATTTCTCAATTAAAGAAGTGCTCAAATCAGGTACGTTTGTAAGTGATGTGTTAGACATCGCCACCACGGGTTACATTACAAAAATGATGAATCTGAGCAACGGAGATGCATGAAGAAACAAAACATTTCTGGGAAGACTGCTCAAAGTGTAAGCACAATAAGAACGCAGGCAAGAAGAAGGAAGCATTCACCAAGTACAAAGGCAAACCTAAACAATGTCCTGTCTTTTAAAGAGTAACTCAATTTGTGACAAGCCATATCACTCCACAAGAGGTGTAAACAAGAAAGTGATCCTCTAAGCAAGACAGACAAAATACTTACCCTGCACAGCAATCAGGATCAAAGCAGCAGTAATGAACAATCAGTTTTGGGAATCTGTTAGAAGATACATATAGCTTAAGATTGGAATACTACGTTGGAATACACCATTATATGATTGAGAAGCTGGCAGCTCGCCTTGAGATTCAAACTACCAAACTTCCCAACGACCATACATACCACATCCTTTCCACGTGTGAGTCCCTCCACAACATCAACAAGCGAGTTAGCAGCAGCTGCACATCTGGCTCCCAAAAGACAAGCTACTACATCAAGTCAGTTGTGCACATGATTGAGGATGCCGAGTAAGACTTGCACACAAAGTATGTGATCTTAGGCCTCAAATACTCTGAGGTCATGGGACAGCCCCATACCATGGATAACGTACCTAGAGACTACATCTGCTTGGGTAAAAGGGGAAAAGGCAAATTAAAACCTCAGAACAAGTTTTCCTCTAGGTGTTACAACAAATTTAATTCCAGCTAGAAAATACTTATGAAGACTTACCTAACAGCCTTGATTCCGCAGAAGCTTTACTCCACAAAAACTTTCTGGAGACTACAGACATTTTGCAAAGCATTTTTGCAGGGGATTTATTTTTCCCGATCTTCTTATAAGCTTATGGTTTCCATATTGCAAACACCATGGATGGTGTAGCAAAAACACTACCATTTGAAATGCCAGATTGCTTGGACATAGAATTCAAAGAATTTTTTCTCTCTAGCTATTAACATCTGAAAGCCCTGCCAGACTTGGAGAAATGCCCTAATTTATAGAAGTCCTCTGTTTGGTTAATGGAAAAATACAGCCTTTTGCCCCCAGTCGAATGTGGTATGTGAAAGCACAGACATTTCATCCCAATAGGGCATCAGAACACAGCACTGAATTTTCTACCCTCTTACAATGATTACTTGGCAATTATGGCATATGTGTTATGGCAAATCCCAAGTAAATTATGAACTCTGTACATTACAAAGGCACTGTGAAACACTGATTGATTTGGACAGTTTGTAGTTAATTAAGTTCATTTCCAATTCTATCTCTTCACACAATTTCAAAGCATTCTGTATTGAAAGCCCATTTTCAATTAGTAAGGAGGATGAAACAAAAAGAATTAATTATAAAAGTGGCAATGCCCATTTAAATCTTCATAGTGCAGCAATTATTTATGTTAAATGTTGAGAAATTGAAGAGTTGTACTTGTCTAATACGGTTTTTTTCCTTGATATATATCTCATATATATTAAATCTGTACAAAGTAGTGCAGTAGTATTTTTTTTTAAATCAATGACTAAATTATTGCTCATAAACTTGTACAGAGCTCTGAGAGGCAGAAAAATGTCTGTGCTTCACTACAGTCAAATTAAGTGTCTTGGCTTGATTCTCCTCACTTCTGTTGCACTTATCCTAAGGTAATTCCACGACTTGGACTGAAGCAATATTCTCCATTGAAAAAGTATTGAAGGAATAACAGTATCAGGAGAACTTAGCACTGCAGAATGACTACCTGAAAGCATCTACCCAGTTTTATTCTAGTATTTGATGCTGTTCAAAATGGTATAAAGAACTGTTCCAAGTTACCACGGGAAACGGAAAGCTTTCCAGATATCATTTGCTAATCTCCCTTAGATGGGCACACGTTAAGATCTTCAAGTGTGGTTATCATTTTCAGGTTTTAGTAATCAAAGAGCATTACACTATCTCGTTAGAGAACACTTCAAAAAGTGCTCTTTACCAAACTTCATTTAGAAAACTTACTAGAAAAGTTACACTCCTTGCGTTGCCAGTGCTGCTATTCTACAAAACAGACCTCCTTTAAGAACATGAATTATTTTTTTTTCTAGAGCTAAAGCACCTCCAATACCAACTAAGAACAGAAAGGAGGAAAAGCCCACATGAACTTAGTGTTACCATTTCAGAACATCACACCTTCATTTGCTGGTTGTACTGCCTTCGTCTTTACCAAATATTTAAGAAGTGTTTGGACTGTGCACTTAGTCACATGGTGTGAAATTTTGGGTAGACCTGTGTGGTACCAGGAGTTGGACTCGATGATCCTTATGGATCCCTTCCAACTCAGGATATGCTATGATTCTATGAAATACTGTCAGCCATAAACTTGACACCAACGGGAATGATAAAAGGTTAGCTGTAACTGTAGATGCACAGTGCTGTAAAACAACTTTGTTAACTTAATTTTTTATATTTTAAACTGTCATCTCTTAGCCATTTGTCATTGGCATTGGCTTCCTGCTCTACAGCCAGGATTACTGCTTTAACCAGCAGTCCATGCTTCATTGCCTGATTTGTGGTTGGCTTCTTCTCCCTCTTTCCTTTGCCATTTTGGTAGCAGACTTTCTACAACACAGCAACATTGCAGCAGCAGGAGGAAAAATGATGGGCACCAGAAAACAGAACAAATGATTCAGGGAAGATAGAAAGGCAGTCACCAAGGAAAGGGAATTAAAATAGGAAGCAGGGCTTTATGAAATAGGAAACAGAAGCTAAAAGGAAAAACGATTACATCAAACAAATGCAGAGAAATAGCCTTGCAGCTTCAAGAATTAATGCAGAAATGGAAAAAAAATAGTTTAAAAAACACTGAAATGAGAGCAGTCCAAATCTTTTACGTTCCTGAGCTACCTGCAGTATTCTATGATGTTCTCAGATCTCACCAAGCTTTGTAGGGAGAGAGGGTCCATTCCTCACAGCAGTGAAGATTTTTTTAAAGTGTTGTTTTCAACACACAAGAAGATAATTTAACAGAAATCCCTGGGAGTCTTCAAGCTGGGAATTGCAGATGTGGCTGGAACTGACAGTCAGATGCAGACAAGTTCGACCTGGCAACACCATGAAAATGTATACAAGAGAACCATAGGTACTGCAAAAAAATCCTTTTTTTTTCCCCCTTCTTTAGGTTGTTTTCTTTGCTTGCAATTTTCTCCAATTCAGAATATCACTGAAATTCACATGAAAATTTAAAGAAATGTAAGATCCATGGAAAATTGTATCTACCAGCAGCTTATTAGAGAGCATTTCAAAATGAATACTTGACTCAAAGTAAAATGACTCCTATGTCATCTAGGTAGAAAGTATCTTGCTGGTACCTTTTTTATAAGCCTAACTGTACAAATCAACTTAACTACTACTATCTTAAAGGGTACTATTATTCCTTTTAAATACCCATGCTACAGAAGCAAACGTGCCGAAGTCATTTACTGGATCAAGCCTTCACACAGTTGACTCTTACTACAAACACACATGGACTTCCTTCTTCTCAACCCAATGCACACTTGGAAAACATTGCAGCTGTTCACCATGATAGAACACAATGAATTAAGGTGTTACATCTCCCATTTCTGTTTCCCACAGTTATCCTTAAGGATAACCCCTCTCATTTTCAGTTTCTCCCTAATTTACTTAATTTTGCTCAGTTGCTTCTGCCCCTGGTTAGAATTATGAATTCTTTTAAATACAGCCCACCAGATGATGGCTTATCAGGAAGAATTTCTTCATGGAGAACATGGCCAAGGATTGGAGTGGGCTGCCCAGGGGAGTGGGGGAGTCCCCATGCCTGGAGGTATTTCAGAGATGTCTAGATGTGGCACTAAGGGACATGGTCAAGTGACACAACCTGGTAGGTCAGGCTGATGGTTGAACTCAATGATCTTGAAGGTCTTGACCAATGTGGCTGATTCTATGATGCAGTATCACTTCCACGGGGGAAGAAAAGCTATGACTATAGCCCACGCAGCCTTTGCAGTGATAGTGTTTTCAAAATTACTTCTAGCAGAGACTGAGAAGTTTATTAAACTGAAGAAGTCTAATAAACTGAAAGACAAGTGCCATTTTGTAATTTCATTTCATTTTAAAAAGGTCAGGTTTTAGATAAGGAGCAATACAGATCTGAACACACCCCTACTATCCAAAACAGTAACACGGATACCTTGTTTTCCATGCAGAAAGACAGCCATGCCAATATCCAGGGACAGTAATCCAGCAGCAGTTCTGCAACAGTCAAGAGATGTGCTATGTCATCTCAGTAAGAAACCCACAGTTTCAAAGCAAAATTTCTCATTAGCTTTGGAGTACTTTTCAATATTTTTATAAACGATCTGGATGTAGGAATAGAAG
>CM021743.1:2497558-2538972 GCA_011075105.1 Heteronetta atricapilla | reverse complement strand
TGGTAGACAGCAAGTTGAATATGAGCCAGCAGTGTGCCCTGGCAGCCAGGAGGGCCAACCGTGTCCTGGGGTGCATCAAGCACGGCATCGCTAGTAGGTCGAGGGAGGTGATTGTCCCACTCTACTCTGCGCTGGTGCGGCCTCACCTCGAGTACTGTGTGCAGTGCTGGGCACCACAGTATAAAAAGGACGTGAAACTGTTGGAGAGTGTCCAGAGGAGGGCTACGAAGATGGTGAAAGGCCTGGAGGGGAAGACGTACAGAAACGGCTGAGGGCACTGGGCCTGTTCAGCCTGGAGAAGAGGAGGCTGAGGGGAGACCTCATCGCAGTCTACAACTTCCTCGTAAGGGGGTGTCGAGAGGCAGGAGACCTTTTCTCCATTAACACCAGCAACAGGACCCGCGGGAACAGGGTTAAGCTGAGGCAGGGGAAATTTAGGCTTGACATCAGGAGGGGATTCTTCACAGAGAGGGTGGTTGCACACTGGAACAGGCTCCCCAGGGAAGTGGTCACTGCACCGAGCCTGACTGAGTTTAAGAAGCGATTGGACTGTGCACTTAGTCACATGGTCTGAACTTCTGGGTAGACCTGTGCGGTGTCAAGAGTTGGACTTGATGATCCTTAAGGGTCCCTTCCAACTCAGGATATTCTATGATTCTATGAACAGAGGGCCCTATTTGTCGGCCTGACCCTACCCGTAGGGAAGTCTGCTGCCTACCTGGGGCCAGGGTCAGGGATGTTGCCAGGAAGCTTCCCAGCCTGGTTCACCCCTCTGACTATTATCCTCTTTTGATAGTCCAGGCAGGTAGTGATGACATTGAAGAGAGAAGCCTGAGGGCTATTAAACAAGACTTTAGGGGACTGGGACGGTTAGTGGATGGAGCGGGAGTGCAGGTGGTGTTTTCGTCCATCCCTACGGTGGCAGGGAGGGGTACAGAGAGGACACGGAAAGCCCACCTGTTAAACACGTGGCTCAGAGGCTGGTGCCAACACAGAAATCTTGGGTTTTTTGACCATGGGACACTTTACTCGACACCCGGCCTGATGGACGCAGACGGGTCCTTATCTTTCAGGGGAAAACGGATCCTGGGCCAGGAGCTGGCAGGGCTCATTGAGAGGGCTTTAAACTAGGTAAGAAGGGGAATGGGGCTGAAGCAAGGATTGTTGGAGCTGTGCCAGGGGGAACAATAGCAAGGCCGGGGGATAAGGCCCAGCTGAAGTGCATCTACACCAATGCATGCAGCATGGGTAACAAACAGGAGGAGCTGGAAGCCATCGTGCAGCAGGCAGGCTACGACTTGGTTGCCATCACAGAGACGTGGTGGGACCACTCTCATGACTGGAGTGCTGCAATGACTGGCTATAAGCTCTTCAGAAGGGACAGGCAGCACAGAAGGGGTGGCGGTGTGGCTCTCTATATTAGAGAGTCTTTCGATGTTGTAGAACTCGAGGCTGGGAATGACAAGGTCGAGTCCCTTTGGGTTAGGATCGGCGGGGCCAACAAGGCTAGCGTCCTGGTCAGGGTCTGTTATAGACCGCCGAACCAGGATGAGGAGACGGATGAGGAGTTCTACAGGCAGCTGGCAGAAGTTGTGAAATCGTCAGCGCTGGTTCTCGTGGGGGACTTCAACTTCCCTGACATATCCTGGAAGCACAACACAGCCCAGAGAAAGCAGTCTAGGAGGTTTCTGGAGAGCCTGGAAGATAGCTTCCTGACGCAGCTGGTTAGTGAGCCTACCAGGGGAGGCGCCCCACTAGACCTTCTCTTCACAAACAGAGAAGGGCTGGTGGAGGATGTGATTGTCAGGAGCTGTCTTGGGTAGAGTGACCACGAAATGGTGGAGTTCTCTATTCTTGGCGAGGCCAGGAAGGGGACCAGCAAAACCGCTGTATTGGACTTTCGGAGGGCTGACTTTGTGCTGCTGAGGACACTGGTTGGTAGAGTCCCTTGGGAGGTGGTTCTGAAAGGCAGAGGAGCCCAGGAAGGCTGGGTGCTCTTCAAGAGGGAAATCTTAATGGCTCAGGAGTGGTCTGTCCCCACATGCCCAAAGACGAGCTGGCGGGGAAGAAGACCAGCCTGGCTGAACAGAGAATTGTGGCTTGAGCTCAGGAGAAAAAAGAGGGTTTATAATCTTTGGAAAAGTGGGCAGGCCACTAGGGAGGACTATAAGGATATCGCGAGGCTGTGCAGGGACAAAATTAGAAAAGCCAAAGCTCATCTGGAGCTCAATCTGGCTACTGCCATTAAAGATAACAAAAAATGTTTTTATAAATACATCAACACAAAAAGGAGGACTAAGGAGAATCTCCATCCTTTACTGGATGCGGGGGGAAACTTAGTTACAAGAGATGAGGAAAAGGTGGAGGTGCTTAATGCCTTCTTCGCCTCAGTCTTTAGCGGCAATACCGGTATTCTCTGGATACCCAGTACCCTGAACTGGTGGAAGGGGATGGGGAGCAGGATGTGGCCCTCACTATCCACAAAGAAATGGTTGGTGACCTGCTACGGCACTTGGATGTGCACAAGTCAATGGGGCCGGATGGGATCCACCCAAGGGTACTGAGAGAACTGGCAGAGGAGCTGGCCAAGCCCCTATCCATCATTTATCAGCAGTCCTGGCTATTGGGGGAGGTCCCACTCAACTGGCAGCTAGCAAATGTGACGCCCATCTACAAGAAGGGCTGGAGAGCAGACCCGGGAAACTACAGGCCTGTCAGTTTGACCTCAGTGCCAGGAAAGCTCATGGAGCAGATTATCTTGAGAGTCATCACGCAGCACTTGCAGGGCAAGCAGGCGATCAGGCCCAGTCAGCATGGGTTTGTGAAGGGCAGGTCCTGCTCGACGAACCTGATCTCCTTCTATGACAAAGTGACACACTGGGTGGATGAGGGAAAGGCTGTGGATGTGGTCTACCTTGACTTCAGCAAGGCTTTTGACACCGTTTCCCACAGCATTCTCCTCAAGAAACTGGCTGCTCTTGGCTTGGACTGGCACACGTTTCGTTGGGTTAGAAACTGGCTGGATAGCCGGGCCCAAAGAGTCGTGGTGAATGGAGTCAAATCCAGTTGGAGGCCGGTCACTAGTGGAGTCCCCAGGGCTCGGTGCTGGGGCCGGTCCTCTTTAATATCTTCATCGATGATCTGGATGAGGGCATCGAGTGCACCCTCAGTAAGTTTGCAGGTGACACCAAGTTAGGTGCGTGTGTCGATCTGCTCGAGGGTAGGAAGGCTCTGCAGGAGGATCTGGATAGGCTGCACCGATGGGCTGAGGTCAACTGCATGAAGTTCAACAAGGCCAAGTGCCGGGTCCTGCACCTGGGGCACAACAACCCCAAGCAGAGCTACAGGCTGGGAGATGAGTGGTTGGAGAGCTGCCAGGCAGAGAAGGACCTGGGAGTGATGGTTGATAGTCAGCTGAATATGAGCCAGCAGTGTGCTCAGGCAGCCAAGAAGGCCAACAGCATCCTGGCTTGCATAAGAAGCAGTGTGGCCAGCAGGGCTAGGGAGGTGATTGTCCCCCTGTACTCGGCTCTGGTGAGGCCGCACCTCGAGTACTGTGTTCAGTTTTGGGCCCCTTGCTACAAGAAGGACATCGAGGTGCTTGAGCGAGTCCAGAGAAGGGCGACGAAGCTGGTGAGGGGCCTGGAGAACAAGTCCTACGAGGAGCGGCTGAGGGAGCTGGGATTGTTCAGCCTGGAGAAAAGGAGGCTCAGGGGTGACCTTATCGCTCTCTACAGGTACCTCCAGGGAAGCTGTAGCGAGGTGGGGGTTGGTCTGTTCTCCCACGTGCCTGGTGACAGGACGAGGGGGAATGGGCTTAAGTTGCGCCAGGGGAGTTTTAGGTTGGATGTTAGGAAGAACTTCTTTACCGAAAGGGTTGTTAGACATTGGAACGGGCTGCCCAGGGAAGTGGTGGAGTCACCATCCCTGGAGGTCTTTAAAAGACGTTTAGATGTAGAGCTTAGGGATATGGTTTAGTGGGGACTGTTAGTGTTAGGTCAGAGGTTGGACTCGATGACCTTGAGGTCTCTTCCCACCTAGAAATTCTGTGATTCTGTGAAGTTCTGATGAGTTGTAAACAGTTGTTTCTACCTCCAGCATGCCAGGCTGTTGACTCACAGCACCTTACGGATGCTCTCATGTTGGCAGAAGAGCTTTGAGGAAGATGCTGAATTTAAACGCCAGATGTATTTTACTGTTTGCACTTGGGAAGCTGGCAATGAACTCTTCTGTGATACGAATCAGGCTGATTTAGTGTACTTAAACCCAGTGGAAAGCAGAGGAGAAAGCTGAGCTGTTTTCACTGTGGAATGCTGCTTTTGCACAAGAGGTTAATTCTCACCCAGCCCAGTCTCTGCCAAATATCTGCAGTCGTACTTGTATTTACCTTTGCAGCAGGACTTAAATTAGGTTACACATCACTAGATAAAATGAAAGATGTCATTTAATGAGTTATTTTTTGATTTTCCTCAGTGGTGGCTTAACTCCAGACTAATTTGAAAGAATTGCTTCAGAATACACTTCCAAATAAATTATAGCAGAACCTGCTTGTTTATCTTAGTTATCTTTTCCATTCATAGACCAGTCCTCAAATTCCAGGCTCTTGTTTCACAGCGTCCTAGTTCACTAAGAAACACTTACTGTTTCAAATTCCTTTTCTTCCAGAGTGGACAATGCAACTTTATTCAGAAAAAAGATTGTTGGGTGTTTGCCTCCTATCTTATATTATATTATAGACAAACATTAATATTCAGGAGTCAGTCACCCTACAGTTGTCCAACCATAGCACATCTTCAATAAATACCTCAATGAAGAAACGGGGATTTTTTCCTTCTGCACGCCATCTCCACACCTGTCTATGATCCACTCATCTGACCTCCTCTCTACTGCCACATCCTTGAGAAATCACTGTATAATACTGACATGACAAAGGTTTCACAGCTAATTTGTGCAACGTCAACATGAAACTTAATCCTGCCTTTACACTGAATAAATTACAAGTGATGGAAAGAATTTCAATGGCTTGCCCAGGGGAAGCAGAATATTTATTTCAAAAATGCACCAATTCCTAAATAGACCTAACTAAGCTAGTTGTCAACAGAGTAAGATTACATTGCTGGTTCATTGCTACTCTAGCAGATGGTGAGGACTTGTTAAAGCAGAATGCACTGCCACTTTGCTGTTGTAACAAATTAAAACTGAAGTCTTGAAAAGTGTATTCGATCAAAAGCAATAACAACAGAAATGTGAAGTTTAGACCTTTGACAAATGCAATATACATACGCATATATATTTTATGGGCACTTATGCCATCTTCTGAGAAATGCAGAGCAGTGAAAGTTTTTCTACATGAAGATTTTGTTTTTATACATAATTTAGATTTCCACTCATAGTTCATTTATCATTTTAATATTAAACCATTATAGCTGCAAACTTGTCTTCAGGATCTGGCTTGACACTCAAAAGCTCCAAAAAAGACTTCCAACAAAAACATGAAACGGATTGCAAACACCTGATTAAATGTAATAGCCAGCCCTGCATATAAGAGCTGTATTTGGATATGTTACGTTATTACAGCTCTCTGTGGAATAATTTTCTTAGGAGTACAAGACTTCACAACCTGACCCATACACACAACACATCAAAAGTCAACAGTGTTAACTGACATACTTCAGCCCTCATGTCTTAATATCTTCAGCTCATTAGCAGGTATAACGTGGCTTTTACGCTGAGAACCACAGAACTGTGTGGGTTGGAAGGGACCTTAAAGCCCATCTCGTTCTACCCCCCTGCCACAGGCAGGGTCACCTCCCACCACAGCAGGCTGTCCAAGGCCCCATCCAGACTGGCCTTGAACACTGACAGGAATGGGTCACCCACAGCTTCTCTGGGCAATGTGGGCCAGGGCCTTGCTACCCTCATAATGAAGAATTTCTTCCTTAGATTCTTCCTTCTTTCTCTTCTCCAGGCTGAAGAACCCCAACTCCCTCAGCCTCTCTTCACAGGAGTGGTGCTCCAGCCCTTTGATCATATTTGTGGCCCTCCTCTGGACTCAGTCTAATACTTCCATGTCTTTCTTGAGCTGGGGCCCCAGAGCTGAGTTCAGGCTGCAGGTAGGGTCCCACAAGAGCAGAGCAGAGGTGCACAGTCCCCTCCCTTGCCTGCTGCCCACGCTGCTCTTGGTGCAGCCCAAGTTACGGGGCGCTTCCTGGGCTGCAAGCCCACACTGCCAGCTCGAGTCAAGCTTCTCATCAAACAACGCTCCCACGTCCCAGTCAGGGAAGTTGATGAGATAGCTGCTGTATGGCCAGAACCACTGCAATACACTTACTGAATGACTGATGCTAACTAAGGATGATTTCTGTCAAGACTACAGCTGTTTCTCCTCCTGCATCTCTTAATGTCTGCACATCATATTACATCTGAACTGTTTTGCTGCTTGCATGGATTTAGACTAACAGTCTTGGTGAAACAGACATTTGTACAGATGAGGCAGAAGGATGAGTCTGTTTTTTCTTCTCCCCCAAAAGAAGGCATTTAGATGCCTATCTGTCTCAGCAATACAAAAGAAAGCGCTTCACTAAACATTCCTATTTTCACAAGTTTAAGATGCTCTGGATCAAGGCAGATGTTCCTTAACTAAGATGTGTTTGGAAATGGAATTTATACATCAGAGCACTAAGCAGATCCACATTTTGAAATACGGGCTATGGGAGTACCAGAAGGTCACCACGAAGTTCACAGCACAACAGGGACGTGAACGACCATGCTATCAGTCTGCACTCGATCCACTGAGACAACCTCTGGGCTAATCCCCACCCAGGATGTTCTCAGGTCTTCCTGTCTAGCCCCAGCTTCCAATTTCCCCTTCCCTTTACCTGCTCACCACTTCCTACTCCCAGACCGCCTGCTTTACTTTAAACTACCTACTCTCCTTGCTAAAGATTTTAACAGGTCACATGTAAACAAACCCTCAATTAACTCCTTATCATACCTTTTCCTCATTACTTGTGTCTCTGGAGCCCCAAAGTAATACAGAAGTTGCTCAGCATCCCTCTGTGTTGGTACAGCACCTAGAAAATGTCTCCTTGATCATCTTTGGAGATAGAAATAACAGCAAAATGATTGAGGCTGAACAACTCCAATAAGAAAAAACACACACCTATAGAAAATTACATCACACTGTCTAGATTTTTTGAACTCAACGCAATAAGTGTTTGGGGTTATATTTCTTCGTTGGCTTATTTAATGAGGAAGCAAATCACAATTTTTCTCCCTGATGCACACGACAACGCTCTATTGAACATCCAAGCTGAAACTCTATTGAGGTAGAAAATGGGGATACAAAGGAGGCCTTAAGATCACCCACATGGCAAGGGAAGTTTATTGAGATTTAGAAATAAATTGTTTGGATTCTCCAGAGGTATGCTGTTAAACCATACAAATGTCTAATTAGCATATTAAAAGTGGTTAATTTTGATTGATACTATTATTTGGACCAGATGTAAAAATCTGCACAGATTTGCCAATCTTTCTGGGTTCTAAGTATGTGTTCGGTCCTTGTCATATATTAACCTATTGATTCAAGATCATCTTTATCTGCCGTGTTACAGCTTTGCTCTGAATTCCTCCCTCTATTTCAGTTTTGACATTTTTCTTTCACTACCCAGCAGATTTGTTCCCAAGTGAACAGATCAGACTTTCACTACAAGGCCAAGTACCTTCCTGTCTGTGGCAATCTGACCGACCCAACCCCATACACTTCAGCTCCATTTACCAATGGCAGCCTACACCCAGAACAGCACAAACCACTGGACCACAACTCATTATTTTCAGCATGCAAAGTAGGCAAAAAACCAGTGGAACAGGTGATTCATAGAGGACCGAAGAAACATACAAAGGGACTCTTCTCATACACCCTTGATATACCTTGCTGAGATAGCAACTGTCATCACATGGATGTTCAGCTGAACAAAGTCAGAGAGGGGAATGACAGCAGGCTGCATATCTGTGATTAACCCACTGCTGAGAGCAGGAACAGAAATATGGTGTTTGTACACTATCTTTCATCTGACATGAACTTACTGGGTGTATTTAGTTGCAAAGACGAATGAAATTTGGCTGTGTTACACACCTATTTAAAATTGCAGAGCAATACAGCACAATAGTTTAGGAGGGAGAAGTGATAATGAGTATTACATTCAAATGAAACCTGAAGGATCTTTTAACATAAGAATAAAGTTACACAACTGGAACTTGTCCAGACAGTAGAAGATAACAAAAACCACCATGAGATAGTCAATGAGCATGACTTCGACTAACAAGTGTTGCTTTTCCCTCAATATCCATTAGATGTAGACAATTAACACTTGAACTATATTAACATGAATGATCTTCTGTAAAAATACAAAGATATGTATATACATATTTGACGCATTATATTTTATACTTTAATAATGTTCATTTCTGTTTGACAGCATACCTTCTCTTCAGGTGTCAGAAATGCAGATTTATACCTAATGCTTATATTTTAAACAGATTACAACATGAAATAAGATTTTAAATGCAAATCATATCTCCATTTAACTTGAAGAAGTCAAAATATCTTCTCTAAACTTACTCACTTCTCTTCTTGACATCAATTATTCTAGTTTATTTTTTTATTAAAGTTAGATATCTAATCCACTCTCAATAACTCTACAGGCATATAAGGCACATAGCAAGGAGGGAATATGCACAAGTTCCATCATTACAGATAGAGACAAATCTTAAAGATTTCCAAAGGGAAAAGAGGAAAGTTATTAAGACCAGTATAGCAGCCATACACATATGCACCCAGTGAATGCACATACACAGAACAGACAAGCAGCTATTACCACCACAAAAACAACATGCTGCCCTGGTTTCAGTTAGGACAGAGTTATTTTTCCTCCTAGTAGCTGGTAGGGTGCTATGGTTTGGATTAGGATGAGAAGAGTGCTGATAACATGCTGATGTTTTAATTGCTGCAGAGCAGTGCTTACACTAAGCCAAGGACTTTTCAGCTCCTCGCTCTGTCCTGCCAGCGGGCAGGCTGGGGGTGCAGCAAGAGCTGGGATGGGACAGACCCAGGACAGCTGACCCCAACTGGCCAAAGGGGTATTCCATACCATCTGGGGTCATGCTGAACAATGTATAGGGGTGGCTAGCCAGGGTGGGGGGCCGGCTGCTCGGGGCTGGGCTGGGCATCGGTCAGTGGGTGGTGAGCAGTTGCATTGTGCATCACTTGTTTCATACATACTATTATTATTATTATTATTATTATTATTATTATATCTTAATAAACTGTCTTTATCTCAACCCACAGGCTTCACTTTCCCGTTTCTCTCCCCCATCCCAGAAAGGGAAGGGGGAGGGGGAGCGAGTGGCTTTGTGGTGTTTAGCTGCCAGCCGGGTTAAACCACAACACATACCTAGCTCAGTAAGTAAATATATCGTTCTAGAAGAGGCAGATCTAGACAATACTTGGATTTACAGGCTCATATCCATTGCAATTGTTCATGTCACATACTCAGAAGGGAAGTGACCCCCTAGGAAAAAGCTAGACAAGTGTGCAACTCACGGAAAACATAAAAAACTTGCTTCGTGAACTGTTTCATTTTTTTGCACAGCTTACAAATAGCCTAAGTAAACCTGTGTTTGTGTAAAGTATGCATTTGCAGTGACACAATCACCCACAGGGAGTGGCTTTTTGCTCATTACTGTTAGTAAACATTGGGATCTCAGATGCCACAGGTATGTTCCAAACTCAGAGCCCTAATATACAAGGACAGTGAAGGAACTGCAGAAACTTTAGAGTTTAACTTCCGCTTATCCTTCTCAGCCTCTCCTCTGGATTGCCAGGTGAGGGAATTCAGGTTTTAACACAGTCATGTACAATATAAGCTTGGTTTTGAGGGTAGCCATGCATTGCTGGGTGACTGCATTACTTTGCTTCTTTTATTGGACAGACCTGACACAAGTTCCCTCACCTTGAGGTGTGTAAGATCACAAAGTCAATGCTTAAGCAGCACGCTACTGCTTCTCAGCACATCTGCTCTCCAAACCTCACTGTCAACACCACTTGCAAATGCCCCCCCCCCCCCCCCCCCTTTTTTTTATGTGCTTTCCCAGGATCTCTAGGGCACTGCTACAGACAACTTCTGGGCAAGTAAAAGAAGTTTTCCACAGAAATGACAAGATTTCCTAAAATGATAGAGAGTGACATTAAAAATCCATGTCATTCCAAAAAACAAAGCCAGTGTGCTTGCATCTAGATGAGACTTGCAGGAAGACCATGAAGTCTGTGCGTACAACCAGCTACACACAGCTGCACTTCCTTGTGGATACGGTATAATTTCATCATCTATTTCACAAATACAAAGCTAGTCTGTGTGTAAATATTCATAAGGTGCAAATTAGTGGTTTCACAGCTTTCTGTTTCTTGTCCTCCTATAAGCTGCTACAATAAAACCTCACTTAACAGAATCTCAGTCAAGTTTAAGGAAGGTCTATCCCTTGATCTAAGCTTATGCATATCACCTCTCCAGATTATTTAAAACAGTGATGTCTCTGAAGCACGACAAGCACATGTTGGTACTGATTTTCAGCTACAGAAAATAATTCAAAATCCCAGAATATTATGAGAAAAGTCTGAAAGATTAATTCAGTGGCTGGTTCAAAATGGACAGTTAGAGGTGTCACACTCAGCAGGTCTCTCTTGACAAGAAACGCACATCAACAGCGTGAACTTTACACAACACCCTTGTAGGGAACCACACTTGTTTTACACAAAGGGAAGTGTAGCTTGGAAATCTTCCGCATGCTGTGTGGGTATGAAAAGACATCATCTCCAGGAAATAAATCCCTCTCCAAAAACAATGTGCTTGAAAAGAGAGCTCTATGATGCTAATATCAAAAATACAGGTCCATACCAAAATCCTGACTCCCATACAGCTTCTGTATTTGAAAACATTAAACCCTAGTCCCATGCATTTGCCTTCCTAAAGTACTTGGACAAAAGACTTGGGCTCATTAACTCAATATTGACATCAGAACTCAACTTGCACAGAGCAGATAATAATGTAAAGAAATCCATCCTGATCTCAGGACCATACAAAAATGACCTAATAAACCCCCATAAGAGGGTTTATAATCTTTGGAAAAAAGGGTGGGCCACTCAGGAGGACTATAAGGATGTTGTGAGGCAGTGCAGGGACAAAATTAGAAAGGCCAAAGCTCATCTGGAGCTCTATCTGGCTGCTGCCGTTAAAGATAACAAAAAATATTTTTATAAATACATCAACACATCCACCTGGGGCGCAATAACCCCAAGCAGAGCTACAGGCTGGGAGATGAGTGGTTGGAGAGCTGCCAGGCAGAGAAGGACCTGGGAATATTGGTTGGTAGTCGGCTGAATATGAGCCAGCAGTGTGCTCAGGTGGCCAAGAAGGCCAACAGCATCCTGGCCTGTATCAGAAACAGTGTGACCAGCAGGGCTAGGGAGGTGATCGTCCCCCTGTACTCGGCTCTGGTGAGGCCGCACCTCGAGTACTGTGTTCAGTTTTGGGCCCCTCGCAACAAGAAGGACATGGAGGTGCTTGAGCGAGTCCAGAGAAGGGCGACGAAGCTGGTGAGGGGTCTGGAGAACAAGTCCTACGAGGAGCGGCTGAGGGAGCTGGGATTGTTCAGCCTGGAGAAGAGGAGGCTCAGGGGTGACCTTATCGCTCTCTACAGGTACCTCAAGGGAGGCTGTAGCGAGGTGGGGGTTGGTCTGTTCTCCCACGTGCCTGGTGACAGGACGAGTTGTGTCAGGGGAGGTTTAGTTTGGATATTAGGAAAAACTTCTCTATGGAAAGGGTTGTTAGGCACTGGAATAAGCTGCCCAGGGAAGTAGTTGAGTCACCATCCCTGGAGGTCTTTAAGAGACGTTTAGATGTAGAGCTTAGGAATATGGCTTAGTGGAGGACTTGTTAGCATTAAGTCAGAGGTTGGATTCAGTGATCTTGGAGGTCTCTTCCAACCTAGACAATTCTGTGATTCTGTGACCTTCAGCTACTCTGTTGATGAAACCGTTTGCATATACCTGTCTATGTATGGACTCGTACTAAGACCACATACATTACATCCTAATCACAAAGGCACTGCAGGTGCTTTTTGTAATTGCTGCCAAGCTCTAAAAACAAAATCACAATGTTTTTGAAATGTAAAAGTCTTTTAGCCTCAGAAACCTAAATTAAAAATATCAATTTCTTCTATTTCATCTCAGCACCAAAAAAAGATCATCCCCATCATTTGCTTACATGCAGTACGTGCATGGTATCAGATCTTTATACAGCATTGTTTTGCCTAAGATTATAAAAATAATTGCTTGGGAAAAAGGTCTTTGCAGTCAAGCTTTCTCATGCTTACATGTGCTGCAGACCCTGCACTGCCATTACACAGCACCTGAGTATAAGAAATTCAGAGGGGATGGAGGACAGCACCATATAGAACTTGCCATTGACGCTTCTGTGTAAGGCTCTGAAGGATTTTTGGCTGTTACTTGATTTTTGTTGACATTCACTAAGAGAAAACAGCAAGCATGGAACATTTGCCTGTTTTTCTTTCTTCTCTTCCTCAATGCTTTTCTAGATCAGCTAATGTCATTACCAGAGATAACTATAGTTAAATACTTCTGCCAGCTCCAGGCAGACAGAAAGAATTCCTTTGACAATTCCCCTGCAAACTCCATCTGTCCAATTCACTTTTGATGAATCAGAAGATGGAAATATGCTTTCCTATGAAGATGATGCTATAGTTCCACATTAAAACTCTTTCCCCAGTTAAAGACCAAATTCTTGCATAAACAAATTCAATTTGCTGTATGGTTTTATTCCACAAGCTTTATTAGTGAAGCTAAGTAGAAATGTCATCAATGTTTGAGTGATTGCTGGATAGTATTTAATACAAAATGAGCACCAAATGAATTGGCAAATTAATCAGCAAATGATGTTATTACCTTGAAGAGATTTAAGCTGCTTCGTGTGAAACTACAGCTTATTGTTATAGAATGTTGATCACTGGCTAAGTGCACCAGGAATGATCCTTATAAAAACAAGATTAGTGGATAATAGAGACAAGGTGGATGCTGCACATTTGCTGACATTTCATATTGAAGCCAGAAATTGGTATGAAATCGAGCTGAAACATGCTATAACTGGGAAGAAAAGGTGCTCATCAATAAATTTAATTTGTTAGAGTACTCTGGTATTGAACTTCTGTAAGCTAAGAAATCATGAAAATGGTGCCTTTCACAAATTTGACTAACAGTAGGATCATCTAATTGCATACTGAGAGAAGCCAACTAGCTGGAAGTGCACAGGCGAGTGAAGCATTTTCCCATCAAAGTTTAAACTATCCTACCAAAATTCATTCTTTTCTTCTCAAAGAGGTTCAGAAGCACATGCTCCAATAACACTTAAGAAGCCCATGTGTTCCAATGCCTGAGAAGGGCACAAAAGGAAGACTGCCCTGAGCCATGCAAAGTTTTGGGACTGCAGCATCAGGAAAAGTCTTGGAAGGAAGCAATGAGTACCTGGTTCCCTTCGCTACTGTCATCTCTTCTAAATGCTCTCACTCCAGGAACATGCTACCATGGTTGATAACCAAAACCATCACTTTCTATAGCATACAAAGCAGAGCAATTCTTGTGTACAAGATCTTAACTTCTCTACCATTTTATTGATTTCTAGACTCAGTGACCTAAAGGACAGATGATCGCATTTTTGACCCATTAGCCAAAGCGCTGAGAAAAAGTTCTTAATTGTTCATTTATTAAACATATTCTGTTTTTATTAGCATGTTGTCCAAAAATACATTACAATCTACACAAAATAATTCGTTATTCAAATGGATTTTCTGAATAGCTTTCCAGCCTCTGTAATTTCCTTATTTGTAGCATCCTGTATTTGAGACATTTCCAGTACCCAGATGTTGCATATCATCTTTCTTCATCAATTCCCCTTTGAACCATCATAACTCATAATAAGCAACTCTGAATGGCAGATTTCTGAGGTAAACACATGATTTATGATTTAGCTTCAGAAAAAAGCACCCTTTCAACATTTACAGTACTGACAAACATTCTTGTAAGTCAATACATTTTCTGTCTGAAGAACACAAGAGACAAGGTAAAATAAGGCAGGTTTTTTATTTTATTTTATTTTTGAAAGACAAGTTTTAAGTTTTAATCATTCCTTCAGAGTTTCTAGATATTTGTTGCAATTAGAGAGCTAAGAGTTTGTGTGAAGGCTTCAAGAGATTTGAAGGGTTCACCATACTTTGGGTGCACTTTCTTTATTTCTGGCAAAGCTGATGCTGTGAGTCAAACCAAAACATCCTCTTCAAATTATATCCTTGCTCTTTAAGTGACAATATCAATCTGCTCAAGTGACTGAAGATGATTCGTATGGGTACATATCAAATTTTATCTTAAAACACCTGACAAGTGGGAGGATTATACATCCAGTTATGAGGTACCTAGCTTGTGTCCACATGTCATCCCAAACACCGGCTACTTTGCCTGCAGAAGACTCTACAAATATAGGTGTTTCACTTGAATCATGTGGTTGGTTCAGCAGGCCAAGTTAAATCAATGACCTTGGAAGTAACATTTGACTAATAACACTTACAGCATCATTACATATTTTACCTGTGCATAAATAAGCTGATTTGAAACTGGATTTTTACCTCAGCCCATCCCAGAAATATAGGAATAAATGATGCATTGAATAGAATCATTTGGGTTGGAAGAGACCTTAATGATCACTTGGTTCCAGTTTCCTGCCACCTCTCACAATCCCAGGTTGCCCAGTGACATCCAGTGGTGTCACCTGTTTCCATACACAAACTTTTGTCTCTGGGGCTTTTTCTTTCCACTTTTCACATGCTGAATAACATCATATATGAACTAAATTTGTCATTGTTCAGGTATATAACACACATTTATATCCATAAGCTTTACATTATTAATAAATGGATGTGTTATGTGTACAGATACTCATCAATGCATACATTTAGGACAAAAGTATGAATTGGAACTTTTTCTTAGATCATACTGGTAACATTCACTGGTAGCGCAATGAACTGCAGTCCTAATTGTGGTCCAAATTAAATAACACTTTAAAAGAAGGTTCACTTCAAAATCACTATTAGCCTAGAGAGGCTGATTCACCACAGTTATTGCATGTAAGGGAAATAACAACAGACACTTCAGTTTAATGTACATTAGCAAACTTTTTTTCTGTTTGAGAAACCATTTTTTCCACACTAGACTTACTTTATAATTTTGGATTCTACCATCTGATACAAGTCAACAAATGAAACACATACACATTTACTGAGCTGCTCAACCATGCTACAGGGAGCTCAAACTCTCACTGGCTTCCAAACAGTTTTGCATCAGGACCATACTTTGATACATCTGATTTTTAACATGTTGTACAGATCTTCAGAAAGCTCCAGTCTATTTGTAGCATTTTCCTGATATCAGTTGAACCTGACCCTTCTTTTAGGGCAAGCTCATCACAAAAATATGTTTTCTCCTCTTAAGTATAAAGGAGTCTACATAAAGTTAGCTGCAAAGGAGATGGGAGGCTTCTGTGGCAGAGCTGAACCTTATGAAAAATAAATTACAGAAGAAAGATTTTTAATAGACATGCCTAATGTTTTTCTTGGTGAGAATGCTGAAGCAGCTGCCAATTCAAGTTTGCATTCAAATTGTCAACCATAATTGCTTGTATATGTAACATAATAAAATCTTTATTGTTAAAGTCTTAAGAACACTAAGTAATATAACACTGGCTTTTACAGCATTAAAAACAAATAATAGACTTGTGTCAAGTTATTGTATTTAGAGAAATGCAGAAAACCCATTAGATTTCATTAAAGACAGACAAATTGTTAAATGGTTTCTGCTGCTTTGATCTGCACAAAAGATACAAATCATTCCTTGGAAGCATTTTCAATTCAAACTTGCCTCCTTAAAGTAAGCTTTTCAAACTGTGCATTAAAATAAAAGCTATATTCAAATGCAAACACTCAACTCATAATTTCTGCATGTTGATAATTGTATTAATCGGGTAGCAATCTGTGCATCTGTGATATTGTTGTGACCTCTTTAGCTGAAAGCAACTTCTAATAGGCACTTTGAAAATTCAAGAGTCATTGACATGAGTGCAAGAATGTTCTATTTACAAAGAAACGTGTTCAGCTGGTAAACAGGAAAAGAAGAATTCAAGATAATCTGTAAAGCGAAGCAAACAAACTGGCACCAAATGAGGCATAATAAGCAAATGGAGTACCAAAAACAATTTAAATGGCTCTCCTGCTGCCACAACCAGCCTAATGTGAAAGTTTAACTCCTCTCCTTAAGCAGAGCGTATTCCCTTCAAATGTTTTTATTCTAACCCTAGTGCATCTGGAAATCTAGCAAGGGCACATGCTATTTCCAAGGGAAAAATCAAACAGGCAAAAACAAAACTAAAAACCTCTCACAAGTATACTCGAAAAAAATAACTTGAAAGGCAATGTCAATATTTATGGAAAATAACCAAGTGAAAAGCAATTTAGAAAGCAATAAGGTTACAATGAAGATTCATGCTTATTAAATATAGGCCTAAGCCACACAAGAAGATCCCCTTTGACATCCTTAGGAAAAGGGAGCATGAGGAAATTTTTGTACCAAGAGACAGACAACTTCCTGACTCTTACTGAAAAACCAGAAAACTTGTGCATCAAAATACTTAATGATAAACTAGAAATCACAGCAAGGAACAGCAGGTGAAACTAAATGAGGAATTGTTGCTGGTTTTGTTTGTTTCTTTTTAACTGACGAGAAAAATGCTGCTGAAGCCGTCAGAACAAAAAGGACAGCCTCATACTCCTTCATGTGCTGAAAATACAACATTATTTATGTATTTCATATATGCAGAATATAAAGTTCAATATTTGTTTGCTAAACAGTGGAAATGAATGCCAGCTTTTATGCTTTCAAAGTACTAAACAGAAAAATCCATTCCTCATAAAAATAATAATAATGATGTGCTAGATTGTGCGCTACGGAGACATTCTGAAAAGGAATATTTTATCTGAAAGTAAGACTGAGACAGTACCTCATGACACCCCAAGTGTTCTCAACAGTTAGTCTAAGAAGGGTAAGAGAAGGCAAGATTTGTGCCATTTGAATTTTAACAATGTCACCTAGATTACTCTGGAAGCTGTTACCCTTTGCTGCACAAACAGCAATCCAGGAGAGTTACCTCCAACTGCCATATTAGTCCAAGACCTGGTTCACCTATACAACCCCCAATTTATTTTACTTTGTTATTATAAAGAAACTAGGGAAAGAAAACTAAACAAATAAGTTCAAAAATTTTACATTGTTAAAGAGATGATAACCACTCCTTCTGGTTATCCATTAGAGGAAATAGTGCTATTTATTCACCCAATGGTTTACACCTTAATGACCTTGCTCTTAAATCCTGGTCTGGGCCAACTTCCACCAGCAAACTTGGAGACCTAAGCTTGGGCAGAATTTAACGGATGTGAAAAGAAATATGAAGGAACAACAGAGGAAACTTCAGTAACAGCATATGCTAGACACAGGCAAACTATAGGCATAACTACATGTTCCAAGTTGGTTATTTTTTAATTATAAAAAGATATAAATAGAACATAAATGAGATGCATATGAGAAGTGCCTGCTGGACACTACTTAGCTATTATCTGGCAGCAATTTACTTAAGGCTCCACAGTAGTAAGTTGAGAGCATCAACTCATGCATTTAAAAGTTAGAAGATCACCTCCAAGTTGCAACTGTTAATGCTCCCTTTAATTTTCTGTAATCAAATATTCATTTATAAATTGTTGATACTGCCATAAACTTACATTCTGAACAAACAGGATACTACCACTCCAGAGTCAAACCCACAAATAATGTAGGTAGGATGTGTTGACAGTGACTAAAATTAGAAACTCTAAGGATGTTGAACAGAAGCACCTCTCTGCCTCTCTCTCATTTAAGATGTAGACTCCCTCCAAACCCTCCCTAGTGAATAGGAGTGAATAGGAGTGAATAGGAGCTGGTCCTTCGCAGTATAAAGACAACCCCTATGAGAGCCTCTACCATTATCAGTTTATGACTTGCTTATATGTATTACCAATATTCTTAGAAAGAGCTTATCTTCACACCCCTCTGTGTCAGCTATTATCATCAAATTTTAACAGCTCAGCTGATATCCTGTACCTGAATTTGATTTCCTACTTCCTTGAACTGCTACTATCTTCCATTTCAAAGGAGAAAGAAAGAAAAAAAAATCAATGTAAGATGCAAGTTTCAAGAAGAGTTTCCACAGCATCTTAGCAGTCAAATCGAAAAGGGAAGGGCATGCAGTTCAAAGACAGAGGCTCATACAGAAATGCTATCTGCAGTGCCTCTATCTCCAAATCTATACCCAAGGATTCGCTACCTCTGTGGCTAGAAGGGCAGAATGGGAAGCTTCTGTGGCTGTTTTCATTTACAACTAAACATTATGGACTATAATCATACTTTTTAGAAATAGTTATGACAAAAACTATAAGAAGTTACAATTGTTCCCTGACCCTGAATGCCTAGAAACAAATGGAAAAGCCTGGTCAGTCCTGCTGCCTTACACCAAACAGCCCCTTCTCTACTGTTACACTTAGCCCATTGCTGTTAGTTCAAGATAGAGAGAGATACTCACTTCACTTTGTCAGTCTTACCCAGGCATATCCCAAACACCTTAATTTCTCCACACTGGTCCAAGCCTTAATATCACCTTGGATGGTAGGTATCCTTTATAGAGTAATCACTCTTCTTGGTTTTAAATTTTACACTCTAAGTACTTGCAGAAATAAACTGCATACACTTTACATTAGCAGCTTCTATTTTCAACCTGTATTTATCACAGTTCCCACATTAATCAGACCTGGAAACTTGCATGTACTATTTTTGAATGTTACATAACTTTTATCAGGTAAAGAACTCTAAAGACTTAGAGTATGCTTAAAACCATAAAACCCACCAATAAGTATTTGCCAGGAATGGCAACTTCCTTATACTGACCAATGCAACAAACCTCATCTTTTCAAAATACTTCTTTGCCCAGTAACTGACTGAACTCAGGAAGGTTTTTCCATGTAGTTACTTCAACTTCACCCCGGTCGATATTACTCTTGGAGGAAAAAAAAGTTGAGTAGAGTATTTCAGATTATTTCACCACAAAGCTACATAGGGAATGAGCAGGAAGACAAACCATTCCACCACATATCGGGACATAGGGTGAGAGTGATAGAAAGCTTCAAACATTCTGCTGTTTGTCAGAACTCAGCTAAACAAGGGAAAAAACAATCACTTCATGGGGCTAGATGATCAGCAGCTCAGCTGACAGCACGATTACGCCTTGGCTCAAGCACCTAACTCCACAGGTTTCTCAAAGAAACTCTTTTTGTGTGAAGTCTTTTTGATTTCAAGACTATATAAATTTCTTCAAGGCAGTCTTTCTCTTGCTCAGCAGATAACAGAGCCTTCTGCCTAAAATATGAAATAGTACTCAACATCTAGATATAGATGACACAGTGCACATTTATTCTAATCAATCTGTACTTCCACTATGCTCCAAATAAACAAAGAAGTACTATAACTAGAGAAGGATATTCCCAGTCTTTTATCAAGAAAAAGAGTGTTATAAATCCCAAATTCTGCATAAGGAGAACACAGCATCACTACCACCAGTTAAACACATAGCTAATGTGTTTTAAATGAGATAAATACTTGAAAAAAAAAAATAAAAGAAGTTAAATGGAGTTATTCAAATTGAAACCCATGAAGTACACAAGGAAATGGGATGCACACAAAGAACAGCTGGCACATATCCTGCTAAAAGGTTTTGGTCATTAAGAGAAAGCAGAGCAACGCCAGTTTATTCTCCAACAGCCAGCTGCAGACCTAGCAAGTCCCCTCTTCTTTTTGTTGTTAAATAGTACACTTCTGTCTGTGGACAGAAGACATACAGCAAACCAAGATTTTAACTGCAACAGACAAAGAAATAATGAAAATATCTCAGTTAGAAAGCAAAATTGAAGAGACAGGGAAATTAAACAGAAAAAGGACATATAAAGTTACCATGCAGCGCACCTTTGGATAACTAAGCATTTAAGTGCTATCCTGATAAGAAATTTAATTAATCTTTTCTGACAAATTACTTGTGAAAAAGGAAATTGTGACAATATTCCTGTTACTAAAGGAAGCTTCCGTAAACAGAATGGCTGCAAATTAACAAAGATGGCAAAACCTAGCGATCATAAATATTTCTCCAGCTACATTATTTTCTCCCCCACTATTAAGCTTTATGGAGCATATCATCAAATGGAGCATTGCTGCCATGGCACCAACCCTTGCACTCTGTGAAACCACACAGCGTCTGGCCCTCAATTTTGTTTCTGTTTTTCTATTCAAATATATTCTTATTCCCCATAATTCAGGTGCTGCTCCTGAATTAGAAATGCGAAGAGTTCACATTTCTTCCAAAACAGAAAGTAAGTCTACTTGTATCCTGGAATGGCTTTTCTGCCTTTCCCACTGAAGTCTTCCCTCAGGTAGCATCTGAGGACAGGGCCATGATAGCGGCAGGGGAGGGCAGGAGGAAACCCTGTCACATGGAAGTTTACCCAAGGAAGATGGTGCCAGTCAATCTCACTCCTTCTCCAGAAGCAGACCAGATGGTTCTGAAGCAAAATGTTTGGATAGCTCTGAAGACCTGGCATTCTCCTACAGCTAACTACCACTGGGACAAGAGGCAAGGGGACAAAGAGAACACAGAAAACAAGGCCAAAGAGTTTCATATCCTCTTTGCCAATGCCCAGGAAAACACCTGAAAGTAAAATACTAAAAGGATAAGGTTTGCTCTACAGTTCTGTGATTAAAAGGGGTCTTATTTTTAATTCTACATCAGAGGTGAATTTCCTCAGGAGAAACCACTCCTTCTTTCCTCACACTACACATGAAAATAGGAGTTGGCTTCTCCCTTCCTTACACAGCAAAGGGACAAAAAGAAATCATTTATTTGTAGGCATGCAGACAATATTTTATCATGGTGACAGTCATTTAGGTAAGAGCTCATCAGCTTTCTTCTCCTTCCCTGCCAGCCAGGTCAGCTTTCCCATCCTGGAGCTGACACCCCCCTCTAGCTGCACCGCGGCACCCGACACCAGAGGCATCCTCTCCAGAGGAAGGCAAGCTGAAGCTTAAGGGAACGGCAGAGTCCTGCACAGTGGTGCAAGGAGACAAGATGCTGTTAGGCCCTTTTTTTCAGGTTTCTGAAGCGTTCACAACCACAGAGGTGATTTCTTATTTTTACTGTTGCAATGAGAATATTCTTCCCTTCTGAGAAGCCCTCTGAGCTTCAAGCCATCCCATCATTTTATTAGATATCCTTCCCTCTGCATTCTCCACTCTTAACAGTGTTCCCAAATTTATTATCCATAGCCCACAACAAGGTTATAGGATTTTCTATTCTGGAAATAAGACGCTATATGAATGCCCTGTTTCCAGTCTATCATCTGGTAACTATCACACAGGGAACGTATTTCTGTCCCTTTCCACCTCATGAGCTCTAAAAGCATTAACAGGTAACAGATTTTCCTACAGAAGTTACCTAATGTTCTCGCTCCTTAAAAACCACATGCCTTTTTGTTATTCCAGATCTAATTTCTGCCTTCTCAGGAGCTGAACGCTACGTTTCAAAGGACACACCTCAGAGGGTACAATGAAAGTTCCTTTCTCCCCAGTCTTGTCCTTTATGAATTACACAAGAGCATATTATATTGGTTTCCAATACAATAATTTAATCTACATATTTTATACTTCATGCCAAAATTAAAATAATAATAATGAATTGGAAGGATCTGTGTTCTCCCTCAGACTGGGCAGAGGAGTTTTTAAGAGCTTTGGCAGAGAACAACAGTAACAACAAAAAAGGCTAGGAAAGAATCAGCTGGGAGGGAGATGCCTTCAGACTGAGACCCTGGATAATAACCACAGCCCACAGAGAGCACAGAGAAAAGCTGCAAGTACCCAGCCGTAGCAGCTTTGTTATGACATCAGCATCCCAACTTCTTCATCACAAAGGAGGTATACCTATGAACACAATACAACACAGCAGGTCACAATGTCTGAAGGGAAAATACACTTAAGAAATAAAAAAAAAAAAAAAAAAAAAAAAACACACACACAAAAACCTTTAAATATACAAGAAAGGCCCTGAAGAAAATACAGAGTTTGTCTGCTTAAAAGTATAGATATTTACTTTGTATAAAACAAAGTCAACATTGCGTGCTTTGTTTTAGGGAAAAAAGAATCTAATTAAAGATATTTTTACTGAATTAAGTATGAGCACAGCAGTTCATTTAATTGAATACATGTAACAATAAAGAGAGCTCCAAATACTAGATCTTTGTAACAACAGTGTTTACATTCACCACTCACATTAGCAGCCAGAAGACAAATCAATCACGAACTGAGAAACACTTGAGCAAGCTGACTGCAGGAAACTAAGGGCAGTGGCACAAACACACATTACATGTTCTGCAAGGTTAAACTAATGTGAAGTAAATCCCTCAAGTTATGTAAATAAATTATAGTAATGTTGTCTGACAGCTTGTATTAAATTAGATTAATTCAGTAAGCATAAAATATGCAGGGGACTTGTTCCACTAATATATCCCTCTGCATCTTATGGCACACCAGACAGACCATGAGACCCAAAGAAGATTCGGCAATCTCAAAACCCACAGAAATCAGTCAAATACCTGGCTGTCCAGCAGCAGCAGGGCTCTTTGGTGGCTCATTTGTGCCTCAGCCCATGCGATTACACATGGGAGGCACACTGCACGCTCACAACACTTGCTAAAAGGCAATACACTGAATTCTGCCCAACTACTGAACAAGTCGGGAGCTTTAGAAGGAACGCAGAGACTCTTCTGCCTTTCACACGTCAGATGTAAAACAGCTACCAAATAGTTTAAAAGCTCTCCCATCTGCAGAACAAAGCAATAATAATAATAAAGTGGAAAATCAATTGGCTTTGCAAAATTTGAGATACCCCTAAAGTTTGCTTTATTTTTTAAGCCAGCCTCTGTCACAATCAGGATCTCAAAGATAGTTAACTACAAGTCCATCATGAAATAGCAGAGGAATGCACCAACGAAATCAATATCAATATTCCAATTTTTCTGTAATATCATAAAAAGCTTCCTATGCCCAAAATCATAAGTCATCCTTCCATGTTCCCACAATATATTACTACTTCATAATACATCAGCTTAAGGTTGACTTTATCCATCTATTTGCAGGCGTGACTTAAGCAAGCAAGATTGTCCTGCTCATTTGAAATAAACTTAATCTTACTTCTTAATCTTCATTTCAACTTTCATCTTCAATTTCCTGCTTTCAAGTATCCAGCCAAATTGATTTGATGCCTAATGCTTGACAAATAAATAATGAGCCTCTGAATTAGCCCATGTGTGAGAAGGCGATGATCCCATTATTTCTAACATTCTTATAATCAGGAAATGATTAAATTATTTCTTATGTCCTTAGCTCAAATGCAAAAATACACTAAAGAGATCCTTAACAAAAGCTCCCCACCATGTTTTTTTATTAAATGCTCTTAATTTGAGTATTTTATCACATGATTAACACTAGCTGGGCCATAAGAGTTTATTTTAATGAGAATGGGAAGAGCTCAAACAGTGGGTGTTCTGGGTATCTCTTTGACATCTTTATAACCATTTGCCATTTTGAGCGTGATTAGCTGAATAGCAACCATTAGGAAGGCTGATTAATACTTTTAAAATATTCCAAATCTTTGGCTAGCACTCCATTTATTTTCTCAAGGAACAGACTGAAACAAAGACTTCTGCTGATCCCCACCTGAGGACACAGCACAAGGAGTACAACAAGGAAGAGACCTCACGCTCAGCTCCCTGCCAGCATCACTGACATTTCTATTTACAGAAATCTGGACTCATATGTGATACCCAAGGACTTATCTTAATTAATATCATGTCATTAGAAGTGTGAGAACAGTTCCAGTTAAAGAAACGGGGAAGGCAGTGTGGTTTCAATATGTGCCTCCAGGACACTGCTATTGATAGCAGACCCCTATTAAAGGGCTGAGAATCAACACAAAATGCCATTTAACTTCCCATTTAAAAAAAAATCCTCCTCATATTGAGCTTGCAGAACAAAGAAGTGCATTAAAAGCAATAAGGGTATTAAAAGGTAATATTTGATGTATGCCTATCTAGTACATTAATATTGAATTTGGCTGTGATATGAGTTCCGCTAGTTAAAATTACATATTTCTTTTTTTTTCCTTGAATCAGAAAAGACAGTTACAGGAAAAAAAAAAAAAATCAATAATCTAAAGCTTACAAAGCCAAAAACCTTCTTTCAGCACTAAGATACCATGGTGATAAAGGCCATGAAATAAAGGTCAGAAATATAGAAAATAGACATTAGATGCACAAAGAGACATTTGTAACATGAACTGGAATTAGTAATGCCTTGCTCTCACAGAGGTTTGCCATAGGATATACTCCAGTGTATATCCAGGATATATTCCAGTGTAGCCTTTCCTTAGCCCACAGGTATGCAGCACATGTCAAAAGTGGGTATGAGTGCCTCACCTGTGTGCTTCAACTGAGGGGAAAGAGATGGAAAAACAAGCCTTGCAAACGTGCAACCAATTCTCTGTCCTTCAGCCTGACTACCCATCAGCCTTGAGACTAATATTCACCCATATGAATACACTCCTCCAGTGGAATTTGGCAATGCTTCAAGTCTCCAGAGAGCAAATGATGTGGCTAAAGGTCTTCCGGTTGGCCAGGGGTCTGAGTTACCACTGCAAGCAGATGAAAGCCAAATGCTTTGGTATGATAGGGTGTGGAGGGAGTGGTAGAAAGCTTATGTGCATTCCCACTGACCATACCATCTGCATATTGCCCAACAGATCCTGATCTTGAAATTAGCACTGATTACCCAACACAAAAAACAATCACCAAGTAGCAAGATGCGCTTATCCTGACTCTCGCAGCAACACACAGGGTATGAAGAACGACCTCCCAGTGATGAGCTCCACACAGTTTGCCAGCACTGCCTCAACAGGCAGAAAGGTTGAAAGACGCTTTCAGATATCTGGTGTGCCTTGCTCTGGTTCAGACAGCATTAAAGCTGCACAGACTGCATAACAATTGCCAACTTTAATCTCCTAGAGCCCTGAAGGAAAGCTACCTCGAACAAGTCGTGGTTAAGTCACAGCTTCATCATATGCCTAGTGATTACAAGGGTGTAATACATACAGTCAAAGCCAGAAGTAGTTTTACTAGGCAAATCTTACATGGAAGAAACAAACATAATTTGTTTTACTATCACATCATTTTCCAACCTAGCTAAACAAGCTACAGAGGAATTTCTTGCACTCACACGAATGTAATTGGAATTCAGACCATCACTGGTAGACGGCACGAGTCCCTGACTTCTTCACACTTGCCTACGTTAATTTTGCTGTATTAAGATGACAGGAAAAATCTCAGATGTGTTTACCCCATTAAAGAGCAAGAAAAGGGTCCAAAATGAGGTGGGGGGAAAAAAAAAAGACCAAGAGAACTGTTTTTATTGATGTAACTCTAAGGAAGACGTTAGAAGAGCTGTCCCCTCACCTTCACACCAACTACTGCCTCCTCTCAGGGTGACAGAAACCGCCCTCACATGGGGAAAGCCAAGTAGCAAGGCTGGTGGCGGTTTGAATTCCCTGTAAGCTCCCCCATGCCTGTAGCTTGCCCTGATGTACCTCACTAGAGAGGAGAAAGGGGCAGAAAGCAAGGCTGGAAGAAGGACTGGAGGACAACGCAACACAAACGGGGAACACGTCAGTGGGCAGGGAAGAGTGTTAAGACAGTAACAGAGATCAGCATGTACAAGCAGAAGGAGAAAGCAGGGGAAATTTTACCAAATGCTAGTATAGCCTTTCTGAAAGCTACAAGGCAGGTGGGCAAAGCAAGCACTTCCAATGGACTTATGTATCCTGAGGGAAGGGTAGGCAAATTGTGTTTTTAAATCTATAACACTTGGCTCTTCCTCTCAGCCTCTGTTCTCCCTATTCCTAAAAAGCTATTTTTACCATGGCTATGACAACTTTAAGGAACAAAATTTACATTTTCTGCCCCAAGCACTGAGGGTCACAGAACATATTGTTAAAAAGAAAGGGGATAATTCTGAAACAAATAAAATAGAGAAAGGACATTGTGGGACTGACAGAAAATAAAATGAGCTGTTTACTTTTTGCCCTTCTTGCCTGAACTTCACTGGAGCCCCAACATAAACTGTTCAGACTCTTCATGGTTTAATTTTTCAAAAATACCTGTAACCCTACCATCTATCATCCTACATTCCTTCCACGTGTACATCTCTTCTCCCCACACTCCCTTAGAAGAGAGACGATACCACGTAGCAAACCACTGCCCAGTGGGCTCCTTACCCGAGATGACCTTGTACCACGTGGCTCCAGCCCGGGCAGATGGGTGCAGAAGGCAGTGCTTTACCCTGTGCCGGTGCAGGTGCAATTTGTGACAACGTCAGAGCAGCACTAGTACCAGGAAATCCTTCCCTCAACTAAATCATTCCCTATTAATACCATACCTTTTGAGCTTTTGTCTTTCCGTCTTACGATGCCAGAAACTTTTGCCCAGCAAGCCAAGCTGCTCCCTTTTAAAGCAGCCTGCAGTCACCCAAGCTTGCCTACTGTAAAGCAGATAGGAGAGAACTTTTCCCTTTCTCTGTGTGCATAAGCAAATCTTATTTCTGCAGATCATACCTTTATTTTCAATGAAGGGAATACAAACAACAACAACAGCATTTACTCTCCAGAAGAAAGCAGCGGGCACATTTGTCACTTTGCAGCAGGATGCTGCGCTGCAGGTGAAATGGCTGCCAGGTCCCTGCCCCGGCTCACCCAGTAAAGGCGTCGAGCACAGAGCAGACCATCCCCACAGCAAAGTGACAAACATACAGGTATATTTGTTTTCTAGTAGGGATGCAAGACTCTTTCCTCAGAGCTGATGCAGTGAGGAGTTAAATGAGGGGGGTAACTTAAAAATGTTTCCCCCCAAGTCTAGCAATATGTCAATGAGCAGTGCTTTTGGATAGCAGGAAGCCAGTACAACCCCACTCTGTCACCTGGCATACAGCACTAGTGATAAGATGGAAGACATTTCGGAATTGGTCTGGAGCTGCAAGCACGGATGGATTGCTGCCATTAAAACAATGTGTGTCAGGGCACAGTCAAAGGCACTTTAATTTTGAGAGTGAATGACTAGCCCTTGGCAAAATTCCGGGTCAGCAAACATGCAAAGTGGCCAACCAGCACATTCCTACTCATACGGCTTGGCTAGCTATTACAACAAGCAGCAAAGCAGTTAAAACAACTTGTCTCCTTCCCTCCAGAATGCAATTCTACCACAGAGCCTATTTGCTCTGTCCTGGGAGCACTTCATCTGAACAGCTCTGTAAAGAAATGGAGAGGACATGCAGCTTTTACCCTCAGGACAAGATAAATCCAGTAGCACAATAATTTAATGAGAACTACAAATCCTACTAAGTGCTTTTTCATTTATAAGCCCTAGATAAAGGGGCAAGAGAAACTACGGTTCCCCTCCAGAACACTCCAGACAAAGATGATGCCAATTTTGGCCTCATGACAGTATGTTAATACAAAAGGATCTGCAATAAAGTCTTTATAAAGATCACCACACAATATGTGTTTTAGCGATTATGCCACAAGACCAGCATGCTTTCGCAGCATAATTCCCTACCGTTACAGTCACACTTCAGTGAGGCGCAGTCACTCATTTCCCCATGATTCTCCAGTGTTACTATCCCATTTCTTTTATGCTGTGTAATGAACAGGAACTTCAAAGACTTGATTTGGCAGACGCTGGAGCAGAACCAAGCCTGTTGTTCCTAGCCATTGAAGTCCAGTTTCTTTCCTTTACCAAGCATTTTCAGATGCCGTTTCTCCTTACCAAATCGGTTGATGGGACATTTCCAAAACAATTTTGTTATCATCTGGATCACAATAGAACATATTACCTATAGAGAAAACAAACTCCCATACTCTCTTCCTTAATCTCACTTCAAGACCCAGAAGAAGCCAACCGGACATGTCTGGTATTACATGACACAGAAGAACCATGTTTGCTCTGCTCAAGTCCAAAGACCTTCTCTAGGTTCTCTCACAAAGGAAAAACACTTGCGGTATCATTTTCACACTGTACATATCAAAGCATCCTCATAGATCAACGCAAACCTGGAGAACCAGGGAAACATCTATCAGCATGATCAGTGAAAGGAACATAACCCAGGCTGGGGCCACTTGGCAGTATGTACAAGTTTAGCTAGATATATTCTGAAAAGAAAAATGGAGAATATGATGGCTCATTTTCCCTCTAGGTCACCTTTCTTTCTTCTCCTTCACATCCCAGCCAAACGGTTGCCTCACAGGCACCCTTACGCAGGAACACAACCTCCTCACTCCCTAATCCATTTAGGGCTTTGTCCTGCTTTTGATGTCCAACTCCACAGTACTTTTGGAGCCCAAAGAGCCTTTGTAACAATACATACATATAAGAGTGGGCTTGTACCTATTATTTCAAAACAAGCTGGCACTGTCCAGGATAGCACTGAGTGAAGAACAGGCAAAGAGCCATGTGTTTGTGTGCCAGCTGTCCTGATAAGCACAGCAAAACAATCACATTTACTGTGCCCCTTTCAAAAGGGGAAAAAGGAAAAACAACAACACAACACACACATCACAAACAAATACAAAACTATCTTTTGTTAGAGTTTGCTTAAAATATGTTTTCTTCTTTATCTGTGTGGTGGTTTAACCCGACCAGTAGCTAAACACCACACAGCCGTTCGCTCACCCTCCCCCCTCCCCCTCCCTCTCTGGGATGAGAGAGAGAAATGGGAAAGTGAAGCCTGTGGGTTGAGATAAAGACAGTTTAAGATAGAAAATGATAATAATAATAATAATAATAATATGTACAAACAAGTGATGCACAATGCAACTGCTCACCACCCGCTGACCAATGCCCAGCCCAACCCTAAGCAGCCGGCCCCCCACCCCGGCTAGCCACCCCTATATATTGTTCAGCATGACCCCAGATGGTATGGAATACCCCTTTGGCCACTTGGGGTCAGCTGTCCTGGGGCTGTCCCATCCCAGCTCTTGCTGCACCCCTAGCCTGCCCGCTGGCAGGACAGAGCGAGGAGCTGAAAAGTCCTTGGCTTGGTGTAAGCACTGCTCTGCAGCAATTAAAACATCAGCATGTTATCAGCACTCTTCTCATCCTAATCCAAAACATAGCACCCTACCAGCTACTAGGAGGAAAAATAACTCTGTCCTAACTGAAACCAGGACAATCAGCTATGCCTAACCAACAGCAGGACACATCTCCACCACCTAAGTTGCAGAGGTAATGCTTCTGTTTGTCAGCTAATGGAATGAGACAGAGGAAGGGAGCTTTTCCTAGTCCCAGACTCCACTTTTCCTCAGTCTTCCCAAAGCCATACCAGTCTCTGCCACTCTGTTTAAGTTATAGGAGCAGGAACCCAGAATCCAAGGGTACAACTGTGAATTGACAAATTAGGCAAAATTGTCAATTTTACCAGCCAGACAGTGAGTGCAATGAAACCTAAGAAAATACCATTTATCTGTGATTTGCCCACTGCCAGAATCCACCAGGAGAAACCAACTTCTGTGAATAAAGTCTACATTTAGATGCAGTGTGATAACTCTTCAGTAGCTCTAACTAGGGTATGCTAGTCAATGTTTGCACCTTCAGCTCACTGTACAGTGCTCCAGCTGGAGAGAACTAACCTGCTGGTAGCTTAGCCCTACAGAGAGCTAACCACACCATAGCTTGTGTGAAGCACAGACACGCTGAACTAGCAAACCTACCCTCTTGACCTGCTTGTAATCATTGTAAGAGCTGGTAAGAGACTCATTATCCAAAACTGATAGACAGCCAATGTTTACTTGTCCCCTCCCGGATTCAGTAGGGTAGATCACATTGCATTTTGCTGTGCAGTACAGCATCAATTCTGCAAAGCAGTGTCGCATCACAATAGGCCATGATGAGGGGTAGCATAATGGCATTCAAGATGGACAGCTGCATTTGTCAGTAATTCAAAGCCCCGTGAGCCCTCCAAGTTGATGTCTATTTAATGCCTACAGTCCCTCCACCAGTCGGTACCGCGCTGACAAAGACATGCAGATGTACACACGTTTCCTATTTACATATGTATGCTTGTGTGAGAACTAATAGCTATTTGCATCGGCAATAAAGTCTCCTTCAAACAGTTCCCTATTACATATGAACATCTACATCTTAATGCTCTGCTTTACCCTATCATGACTACAAAAATCCCTTTATGATGACTAAATTGCCCTTTTAGCCGAACAGCTCATCTGGAGGAGGGAAGGAGACAGGAGGAAGGCACCAATTGTGCAAGTGAGAATTATGAGACAGAAAAAGTCTTTGCACCTTTTAAAAAGGTTCTTAATCAAAGGAGTAAAACATCCTCAGCACTTGAGAATCTGAGAAAAAAAAGCTTATTATATGAAAAGTGCTTGACAAAACTGGTACCTCAGGTTTCCCCTTGAATTCTCAAAGAGGACTAAAATTACTGGAGTGCACAACACAGAACTGCACAACAACAGTTCTTCACACAACAATGTTCCTAATTACGGGCCCAGAGAGAAGTAACATGTTTCTCTTCCTCGAGAACACAAAAGAAGTAACAAAACATTAAGGCACATTTCATGATAAGCTATCATCATCACTGTGCTGTCACCTAAACAATTATTTAACAGAAGCAGCCAACTTTTTGCGCAATTATTGAAGACCATCAGCGTACATGCAATGCTCACAGAAGCATTTCATAGAGCTTTACAGCCCGTTCAACCTACACAGCACTTGGGCAAGAAATGTGCTCCCTGCATTAAGGCACAGCCTCAGTCCAGGTCAGCCACAAGGGAGGCAAAGAACCTCAACACCAACACCGGGAACTTGTCTATTCTGCTCTCCTGACAACATATTTTCATAAGGAAGCTGAAGCACAAACTTTTTACAATAAAATATAGTTTACAGTTTGAAAAAAAAAATAAAGATACGTGAAGCACATTGATATATCAGCTAAACATCTCCAGATTTTTTACCCTTGAAGGAACAAGCACCCTTTTACCCCTTTTTTCATCCTGAGGCAGTGAGTGATAATATGGCTCAGGAGGCAATTCAAAGACACCCCAGTTTCATGAATTCATTTCATAGATTGCTCACTGCAACAGCAAGACTAATGAAGTAAGAACATGGGACTAACCACTATTTATGTGTCTCTCATATGAGAATGAGAAATATACAACTGAATCTGTTCAAACAGACACAAAGAGAATGAAAAATGACAAAATTCAGAGTGAAGTTTTTTTCTTGAAAAACTGATTCCCCTTAGTTTTCTGAAATGTTGAAGATTTGCTCCAAAAGGCTTACAAAATTGCATTTAAAAGTTTTGTCCAGTTTGAAATAAAAAGCCCTGGTTGACAGCAAAAAATAGGTCCTTGCTAGTAATCAACATGGTTTGTTTTTCAGCCTCTCTGCATTTTGTGGACAACCGATTTTGGCAGATTATTTCATTAGGGGAAACTTGCAGTTTCATTAAACATGGCTTTCTCAACAGAAAATTGTTATCAAACATTTCACATTTTTTAAGTACAGTAAGTAAATTTCACATTTTTAAGTACATTTTTCATCTCCAGGAAATCTGTATGATAATCCAGAGCTACAGCTGATGAGACAAAACTAAAAGGAGCAAATCACTTCATTTTTGCTACTTACACTATTGTATCTTTACACACATAAAAGAGAAAACAGATGCCCAAACAAGTCTGATTTTCATTATTTATTTTCCTACTTATTTCATCATGAAGTTTAATTTAGAACCCATCCACGATGCTCCATTTATCTGTAAAAAAGTAGGATAAAAAAATTATAGCCAAGTAGCATGACTCAGCTACTGCTATATGAAAGTCACTGTTTTCTACTCACAGTAGCATAAACCTCCTTGAGGCTGCATTTTAGCTGGATTCCACCCCTGGCATCCTACTTAAATTCAGCAGGTCAGAACAGAACAGCTTATTTCTGATAGTGGCAGGGAGCAGGAACAGGAGGATAAGAGAATGTGCTTTTTAAATAGAATTTTAACATTCAAGCATCAAGACAGGCTTGCCAAAGCAACCATATTTGTTCAGTATTTGACTGTTGGTATCACATCAAACCTCAAAAAACACTCGGCTGTAAAAATTTATTTCTCAAAACTCCACTGGAGTCAATGGGTCCAAAGTGACTGTTTCAGCCCTAAAATAGGCTTAACTGAAGATTTCTTTTCCAAATTTAGTAAAAATATAACCCATGTTTAATTCTATGAAGGAAATTTTTTACCACTTAACTGGATCTGCTTTCACCCTCAAACCAGGCTCAAAGGAACAGGTGAGGCTGTTCTCAGCTACATTAAGTGCCTTTTCAAGCCCACACCTGATCACAGTGATTTCATTTGCCTGCTAAGTGGGGACAACACAGTGACTCCATTTGAAAGAAGAGTTTTAATCTGCTCTGTGAATGAGAATTTTTGTTCCTACCTGAAAGAAACAAAAGGGTCTCCCCCAACCCTAGCAGCTACAATTTTCTCCTCAGTCATTGCTTTACTTAGCCAAGGCATTGCTAGGTCAGACAGTCACTTTAAAACAAGAAGAAACCAGGTGCTTTTTATATAAACATAATTAAGCAATTTAATGAAAATCTGTCCATCTCTCCCTGAGAATATACAGGGCTCAATTCAGGGTATTTCTGCTTGGTTTTGAATACACACTACACTTAAATGTAACTTTGCTGTCACCAACAGGTTGCCATGAGAATTTAATGTTTTTCTTTTTTTAAAACTATTATAACTCAGGTTAAAAATGTGACTCACCCATACTTACTCTTGAGTGCTGTTTTGATTTGTAAACAGTCCTGTTACCTTTGTAGTAATTAAGGAAGAAGTAGTAATCTCTGATTAATAGGGGTAAACCTGGTAAGGGAAGGCAGATTAAAGGTGCTACTGTTTAAAATATTGCAGATAGAGAGAGAATATAATTATACAATCTCTGATTTTCAAATTGTAACACAGAGATGCACCACACAGCATGTCACTTCTGTTTTTTCTGAGAGCTTATTCTTCTTTTATTATAAACAGAACCATCTATAGCCACTGCATGAGGCAATTGAATGGCTTCAATCTAACTGGATGTTTTGCCAGCCTTTACTATGCTCCTACTCAATATGTCATGTAAAATAATGTGCTGAAAACTGGCTGACCTGCCTGTCCGCTTGGTGTTTATAAGGAGCTTGTCTCCATGGTATTTCAGTTCTTTATCTGAAAACAAAACAGGAGCTATAGGAAGCCAAGGAAACCTTGAAAGGAAAGCCTTAACAATGATGTACTTGAATCAGATCTGATGGCCTGGGCACAATCCTGAGAGGCTAATGACATGTCACCCTCCTTCCTGAGAAGCCCCAGGACACCACAATTCTCTCCCTGCTTCCACCTTGCTCAGGGCGAATATATCCTGCTCTCTGCTCCCTCCTAACCGTGCCATAGCCAAGGAGGCCAAGGAGGCACGCTGGCAGGGAGGACAGGGCCACAGCTTGACTGCTTCCAACAATACTCCACCCCAGCCAGCCTGCTTCCTCCAGGGGTGACTGATATTGCAGGCACAAAAAGGGACAGCCCAGTCTTGACATACTTGCTGGAAATTGTTCGATGGCAGCCGTGTACAAGAGACCACACAGTGTACTAGAAACCTGAACAAATAGGCTACGTATGAGGCAGGCATTAGAGAGATCCACACATTTAGATCCAGGGCTCCATTTGCCACTGTTGGGGCCAAACTACATCACTTTTAGGAATTGAATCGTGTTTGCAGCTGGGACAGCTCCATTTGTCATGAGTTAACCCGGTGTTTTGTCAGTGGCCTAAGTACCTTTTGTACAGAGCGCTCACTTCATCACGCACATGAGGGCTCAAGGGCCATAGGACCAAAACAAAAAGACTGGAAAAAAGACTCAGGTTCTCACTTTTGTTACTCTCTTTTATTTACTTCTATTCCAGTTCAAGTAAATGGTAAGACAAATGTTCTGTTATTCTGTGATAGAAGTTGTAAACCTTCTTCATGTGATACTTCATTAGATATTTCATCAGTATCTAAAGGAATCAGAACAGAAACCAAGTTCCAAAAATCTGTGCTCTTATGTAACTTAGCTGGGAAGGTTAAACCACTTCCTTGGTTTCTAGGGCTCTAGCACATACTAAAATAGAAGGAGGTCAGACTGAGAGGATTCATGGGTTCCTGCAAGACTATCTACATACAGGCTCAATAGTTTTGACAGAATCAAACTTAGAACAGAGGTCTGCAAGTGAAACACCACGACAACAGAACAGCAGCCCTCAGTGCCTGACGGTGCGGCTGGCAGCAGGGAGCTCCATTGCTCTGTCTCTACACATGGCCTTAAACCAGGACAGTCAACACCCTTTTTTTATATATATATAGTTTGCAAAGACAAAGAAATTCCTGCTGTCTCTGGCTTTCTACAACTCTGCTTTATCTGCTTTGATTTGTGTTGGCTCTTATATTTTCCCTTCCTTAGACAGCTGTCTCCTCTGCTTGTATACTTGTACCATCACCAAATATAATTCAGTTAGCTCTTAGAAGGACATATGGCACAGCAATAAATGGACCTTTAAAAAGCACCTTATATCATGCAGCTTATTCCCTTTGTCATACAGGAAAGGGTTATATAATACAAGCATGTCTATACCAGGATAACTGCATTTGCTGCCAGGTCTGAGAAGACAGGATTGATTAAACCACAGCAATAATGTGAAAGTGGTACAACGTTTACGTTTAGACAAGGTTGTAGAACCCTCCAGCATCTGCTGCTTAAATGGGGATCAGGACAAGAACAAGGAGAAATAGGAGGGAAGGAATTTCAGGGAGCTGTAATATTAAAATGGCTCTGCTCCTGCAGCAGCTCTATGCAGCAAGCTCACCGAGCTGAATGTGCTTGGGAAACAGCTAAATACAGAACAAACCAAAAGCAAGGAGCTTGCTCACCACCAGGTAGGTTTTCCCTGGTGTCCTCAGCTAAAATGTTAACCTGGATGTCTTTCAGGATAAATATCTCAAAGAGTTATTTGTACACAATGCTGCAGTGTTTACCTTTTGATTACAGATCTTTACACGCTGTCCGTTATTATTGAATGCCAGGATGAAAGGCAGCCTAAGGGCCAGAATGCAATGTTCTGTCACAAAGAAAATACTGTACAAGTAATGGCAGGCTCTGAAAGTAGAGATATACTAGACTGGAAAGAAATGTGAGCACAGCATCAGGGCTTCTTTTGCAAGATGTTTGGCTTCTGCTTTTGAAAAAAATAAAAAATAAAAAGGCTTCATGCTGTTTTCCCTGCTATGTAAAGCCCAGATCTGGATATAAATGAAGACTGTATGTATAAAATCCTCATGCCCAATTCATGTTTCTTGCATCTGTGTCTGTACAAACAAGGTACGAACTACAGAGCTCCACCTTCAGGTTACTGTATTTAACTCCAGGAAAGTTCCCGTTTAGGCTGAGATCCTGAACTGGGCTTTGACAGATAACCCAACGTGATGAGTGAAGTCTGATGCTCCCACTGAAGGTAGCTGAGACAAGTGACTCCTGATACTTAAAGTGAAACCCTGAACTCTGCTAGACCATGTACATTGTTCTTATAACAGAACTTCCAGAGAAACAATGTAAGATACTGCTTGGTATTTCTTTAAAATAACATGAGCAAGGGTATGCACTCTGTATTTTGTAGGTACCATACATAATATAGATTCAAATTTAGTAATCAAGTTTGATTTTGACAAACAGTGAAGTATTCTTATTTTTTTGATGAAGTTTTAAGTGAAAAGTGCCAGTAATGACATACAGATGAAAATCCCAAAAAAGCGTTCCCACAACACACGTGGTAGTGCATGTGCTTCAGCTCTGGAGTGACAGACTTTCTGAGGTGTTGGTGTACCTGTATTTCTACCCAGAACCACAATGAAAACTACACTTTTCTTTGAGTTATTTAAAACCCTGTGCTCAGGCTTCAATTTTTATTCAGCTCTTCTGTACTGGCACATTGTTCACTCCTCAGTCTGCTGCTAGAATCACACAACTCATCTGCAATTTTTACGCTCATGTTCCACCAGTCTAGATTCGGATTTCGAAAGGCCGAAGCCTGCGGCTGTTTCCATGAAGCATTTTGATGTGCCACCTGATACAGAAAGTTCACAATTTGAACAAGGTCACTTGTGAAGTGATGACAGCAGCAGAGGTGTCCAGACTTGTTTTCATAATTGCATCCTGACATTATTCCACCTACCGGTATACTTCATCTGCTACATAAATTTTGCCAAGATTTTTAATGAAAAAATGAAAAAGCTCTGCTCTCTGGGGACAGCGATAGGACCTGAGGGAATGGCATGGAGCTGGGATGGGGAGGGTCAGGCTAGGGGATAGGGAAAGGTTCTGCACCCAGAGGTGGTCGGGCACTGGGACAGGCTCCCCAGGACATGATCATGGCCCTGAGCCTGCTGAAGGTCAAGAAGGGTTTGGATAACACTCTCAGACAGAGCATCTGGTTTTTAGGTAGTTGTGTGCAGAGTTGGACTCGATGATCCGTGTGGGTCCCTCACAACCATATGATTAATGCATCAACATCTGACCAGTTAAAGCAGATTTCCAGTACATCTTGAACTTAAGATTTTATGTTTGTTTCCTTTTATAGAGTCTTCCTCCTAACTATAATACTTCTATGAATACGCAACCTCATTGCTACATTTCAAAATCTGTTGACTAGATCCACTTGAAAATATTCATGTCATGTGCCCATTAGGCTATGATGGTACAAAATACCACAGTGCCACATGATTTCACAGAATAGAAAAAAATAAATTATTTCAAGTAAATGCAACTGTTTTACTTTTAAGGGTAGGAGAGTAGGCAGTAACAATTTTTCATACAGTCTTGTATTAGATTTAATTCTTATTAATAAGAAATGAGTGTCATTAACACTATTAAAAATCTAATTACATGAGCAATTTTCCATCATGTTATATATGAGTAGTTAAGTATTGGTATTTGTTTTTCCTAATGGGATTCAAAAGTCTAATTAAAAGTCTCTCTTTTGTGGTTAAGTAGAATGAGACTTTATGAAAAAGAAGGTACTCTGAACAGCCACAGACAGTTTATTTCCTTAAATATCATACTTCACAACCATCTTCCTCTTAGGCACTGTGAGTAACCAAATAAAGATGATACAGAGGATGCCAGAAAATCAAATGAACTTACTATTTGCTCCAATAGCAAGCTGTGAGACCCTTTCTGCTTTCCTCATTCCTCTCTTCATGACTTGCTGTTTTGCAGGTTATAAGAACTGAGTAATGGCAATAAGGACAGCTGTAACATAACCTGCTGACCCTTCAAAACAGCACTAGTGAAGAGAAAGAATTTGCAACATTTATCAGTCACATTTGCAAAAGGTTTATTGAGGATATAGCTAAAATAGGAAAAAAGACTTTTCTCAAGAAAATGGTATAACAACAAAAAAGGTGCATTTTGCCATGCGGCTGCCCCACACTATTTGCCAGAATGTTCTGTTTCTGCACAGCTATTCTAGCAACATTTGGCTAGTTTAGGCCGAGCTCATAATTTTATTTTCCACATGTAACTGGAACTCCTGTAAGGGGAGAACCACCACAGCCACTGGAAGCTTCCCCTGCTTTCCTTCAGGGACTGAGCAGGGCAGCTGGCCAGACCTTTCAGAACTAAATTAGAATTTCTATCTCAGTGGTGACTAATGCTTTTTACAAAACCCACATGTCTCTGCCTTCAGCCCAATCTACATTTCCAGAACACTTCTTACATGTGATTGTGTTGAATGGTGAATCAACTGCCCATGAAACAGAAACCCACAGCAAGAAGGCGAGAGATGGCAGAGGTAAGAAAGGAAGAAGAGACATTCAGGGTGTTCAGGACACCTTAAAACACAAAGAAAAAGATAAAATTGAAATTGTGAATACAGTAACCTGTAAAACCAGCTAGCGCTTAAGAGTCTGCAATGTTGCATACACCTGAGAGCCAAACTACCAGCCATGCTATATTGAAAGCACCCTGTCCTTCAACTCTTCCACTCTGTTTTCCAGTAACAGTACCTGGGGTTTATTTTGTGTATCACTGAACATTGCTTCTTTACCCTGCAAAAATCAGAGCATTTTACTACAAAATGCAAACCTAAAGTGCTCCACAGCATGCTGGCTTTGTTCTTCCTTAACACAAACAGATCAATGACAGGTTAATGCTTAGTTAACATTTATTAAGAGCAACATGGTTTTAGAAACTTCAGACTAGAGGTGTCAATTAGATGACAGATCCTTCCTGAAAGATGAAAGAACCTCTGTGTTGGGCAGATACTCTTATATTTTGCTGTCAATGATTTATTAGTTACAAGGTCCCAAGTGGCCCAGCTTATCAGTAATGAGATAAGCAAATATGAACTAAAGGGTACTGTTGACTATTTCACAGAATCTAACTAACCATGGCTGCTATCAAAATAGTCCAAATATTATATATTCTTGCAGTCTTACAGTGACTACCACAAGGTAACATGCATCAGCCACTGCTTTAGGTAGTAAGCCTGAGGTATGCCTGCTAAAAGCCTCTATTAGGGTAACCGATCTATACTCAAGGTTGTACCACAAATCAGAAAAAATAATGCTGACTACAAATTAAATTCTCCACTCTCTTTTATATTGGTGCAGACACTGAGACTGTGTGAAATGTCTGACACCCTGCACATAATTACTACTAAATCTGAATGGGAGAAACGCATACTCACTGAGCAGTGCACAAATGCTGGCTTCATGACAAGACTGCAGCAAGTCAGACTCTTGACTAGGCAGTGTCTTGCACCCAACAGGCTTTCACACCTTTTCAATTTGTGAACTCTCAACAATTTTCTAGCAAAGGTGTAAATTCAGCACAGCTGTCTAACAATGGTCTTGCTTTATCTGTCTGTGCCCTGGAGATCAAAAACCACTGCACTGGACTGTCAATTTGCACAGGTGTGAAGGGCTGAAAGAAAAAAAAAAAAAAAAAAAAAAAAAAAAGCACAAAAAAGTTAGCAAGAACCCAGACATGTAAGTCTAATCTCTGTTCATCCCCCGTGTGCAAAATACAGATAAAAACATACTACAAACAGAAACCAATATCCGGACTACAAATATATCAAGCTCACAGGGATTTTAGAAGCTCCACACTATTACTTTAAGAGAACTGCTATTGTACAACTGACCCCTTCTTTGTTTGGACTGGCAAACAGATCTGTTGATTTCTCTTGCTTCCAGTGAGAGTTACTTTTCATTACTTCCAAAGCCATCTTCTAGAGAGCTATCACAGAATCCTTGCTAGAAAAGACATACTAGCAAAAACATTTTCCCCAACTTTGGGAATGGCCTGGAGTCATTTTCTTTTGTGGTAAAGAAGTTGTGATGGCAATCAGAGTAAACTTGTAGGAAGATTTCCATTAAACACATCTGTTTTTTAGTGCGTACAGAATTGAACCTGACCTCGGTTTATCAATAACATGAGTATTAGACAGACCTTTTGGTTCAGGAGGCATTCTTAAACTGTCACTTGTCAGAAGAAAAAATATCACTGAGCAATGAAAGAACTCACTGGACTGCTGAAATTTCTAAAAGGAGGAACAAAATAGGTATTTTTGCAAAAACACTGATGCTAAAATCTTTTAGGAAAAGGTACTGCCAGAAGCTATTTTGCATCTTGATCAAAAGGCTGCAAGCTACAGGCTTGAATTTCAATTGCAGATGGTAAGATGTCATACTATTAATATGATTCTATTTGTGTATTCTAATCAAAGCATGAGGGAACAGGAAAAACAAATGTAACATATTGTGTGTCTTCAGTTTCAACCTATGATGCATTGAAAGAGACTGCTAACATACCAGTACCAAATTTATATTGATTTCCCTGCATCTGTAACAGTTCCCTTCTTTCTCAATACACAAGTCAGAGGCAACTTGTATCTCTGAGGTGTTTGCAGGAACTGCCAAGAACACATCTTTCCCCTCTCTGGAAAGCATCAGATGATGTAACAGGAGTCAGATTTTGCTACCAAAGTTTCCCACAGGTGGATCACAAAATCTTTTGAGATCAAGATCTTTGTTATATGTCACTCTTCTCATCTCATTTTTGACTACCCTATTCCTTTGCTCCCCCCTCATCCTTTAGGCAAGAACACCTACTAGAAGAACAATGTTTTGCTCCTGATCACACTCTGACGTATTCACTGGCTTTCTGTCTCTGCGTCTCCTACAGACAAAAAACCTCAATGCTTTCCTGCTCACCACATGCATCTGCTGAAAATCTCAGTGCATGGTGCTGTGATCCTATTCTTTGTTAAATTTTTGTTTCACTGTAGTGACAATGGCTTTCTGTCCATCTGGATTATTTAAAGTTACAGAGAACAAGGTTAATGTTCTGCAGGGTACAATGGTGCTTCAGTTAAAAAAAAAAAAAAAAAAAAAAAAAAAAAAAAAGAAAAGGAGGCATTAAGATGACTAATAGGTCTTTTCAATAGAGTATAATACACAAGCACAGCTACGTTTCCTAAGTAGCTCCCTTTCTTCAGGAACCAGTTCTTAGCATAATCAAGCTCTGCTATCAGCTACACAGTTCTGATATTCTGCTATATCACAACATGATGAGATAAACAGCAACCACATAACACCGTAGTGAAAGGGAGACATGTTTCTGAACATAAAAAGGGCACAATTATGTATTCTGATCTTGCATATACTTCATTTGTGCTTTAAACTGGGAATTTCCCTTCAGAACAGAAATAAAAAAAAGTATGACTTCTAAAAATGAGATGTGCTAAATTGCCTTAGCGCACCACCATATTCACAGATATTGTCAGCTTAATGCTCCACACCTATTTTTTTTCCTACAATTCTTTTATTGCTGTGAATGATACCATGTGGCCCTACAGTCTTTGCAGGGTGAGACAGGGGTGCACCTACTTGAACCTGGAAAGGGAAGTACGTTTACTGAAGCAATTGCTGGAAAAAGAA